>VMDO01006889.1:0-95995 GCA_007922755.1 Pedetes capensis
GGGAGTGGCTCACCAGGTCCTACTCCCTTGCACCAACCTAGGCCTCCTCAATCCAACCAACTCTCATTTAGCAAACACCATTCAAACTTGCAACAAGAAAAATTTTTATACTTCCAACACTACAAACTTTCTCCTGCTACCTACTCTGAATTTACTTGCTTATAAAAATGAGAAAATAGTCTAATACCAAAACTAAAGCAATAGGATATATGACTATCAATAGGTCAACATTCTCATTAATCTCAACTTCCATGGGATCTCTAGTAGGTTTGAGAGTCTTTGATTATCAATAATCTTATAATAGTCTACAGCATCTGACAGGAGTTTGTAGAGCACCCCAGAAATTTGTAGAGCACCACACCCTCTCCACATTAAAACACACTTCACCATCCTCTTCTAGTTCAGTCTACCATCGTGGTGGTTATCACAACAATCCATAACTCAAAAATCTGTGAGAACCACTGAGAGGATAAATGATATTTGTGCTTAGAGATAGAATATAGTTCTGGGTCACTGGCATCCTTAGCCTCCAACTGCATCATGGAATTTCCAGGGCTCTGGCTCCTGACCTAATAGTTTTCTGAATCCTTCACAAATCTAGTCACAAAATGACAACACTGCAAGATTACACAGTGGCTATCCAGGAAATAGGAACATGGTAAGCAATTCTAAGTCTAAATATATGCTAATCCTGAAAAGAGCATAAAATAATTCTAGATCAGAGATGTATTTCATAATATTTTTAAATGCAGGTCTATATTACACATTATGCTACATTAGCTTGTGTGTATTTGCTGCTGTTGTTGTTGTTGTTGTTGTTGTTGTTATGTGCCTTCAAGTCAGGTCTGACTCATAGTGATCCTTTGTATACCACAGTGAAACACTACCCAACACTATGCCATGCCTAGCACTATGTCATTGCTTCTCTGGTATTCATAGGGTTTTCAATGCCTGATTATTTCATGATTGCTTCAGGAGTGGATTGCCACATCCTTCCATTTTTGCAATACTGAAGATAGAACCTAGGACCTCCAAGAGCACAGAGCAGCTATCCACACACTGAGCTAAACCCCAGCATCCAGTGTGTATTTAGCCCATATCATATGTCAGGGCTGTACAAAGTTCTTTACATACATTTTTCCATTTAGTCTTCTGAGATGAAAATAGAGAAGTATCATATTTACTCACCTTGCAGGCTAATCTGTCTGATGACAAAGCCCTTGCTCCTAAGGATTCCTATCAATTCATAACCTTACATGTAAACACCTCATCCTGAGTCATTCCTACCTCAATCATTCTAGCTCTGACTTTACAGAGTTTTTCTTACAGCTTACAGGTAGGATCAAACCATCCAGCATATTTCAAGTCTTCTGCCATATATCCTGTTGTGTTTACTTTGAAGTCATTGCAGACTTCTAAATCTTTGGACACTTTCACATGTAAATGTGTATTTCTAGCATCTTTTGGGAAAGTATGGCAGCAACGTGGTAGTACTGAACAGCAGCTTCTAGCCTCAGTTAACATATGAGCTTTCCAGTTCACCATTAATATTACCCGCATAGACTTTATAAGCTTTTGAATTTTGTTGTTTTTGTTAGGTGCCATCAAGTCAGGTCTGATTAATAGTGACTCTCATAGATTTCAGTGGCTTTGAATTTTAGACCCCCAATTTTGCATAATAGTATGTTCTATGCTTATAAAATACTATTGGGGTATAGCCAAAGAATCCGTACAATCTACTAACTAATACATCATAAACTTGTATAGCAATAGTAAATCTTCAGCTATGTCTTTGCAGGTGCAATGACTTGAAGTGTCAAAGAAAAACAGATGGTCCCTTTACCTATAGATAAAAGTTGCATTTCCATGATTATATCTTCTTTTTGAGGCATGTTTCACAAAGGAATCAAATTTTAGGAAAAATATCACCTGTATAAAAGAATAATGTTGTCTTTCCCTTATCCAGAGGAATAAGCCTTTAAGGATAACAGATGTTATGGTCCAGATGGAGAATTACATTAAGGCTGATGACTCTATCCATGCAATTTACTCCATGGTCTAAAGACAGAGATACTGAACTAGAGGAGGACAGCAGTGACCAGCCATAAGATTACTTGTGATAGGTAAGAATCTTGGTAGTTAACTTCATCTGACAGGTAGTCAATTCCTTCAGCTTCAGTGTTATAATTTTCCCCCTTTGGGGACTGCAACCTCTGGCTAGATTAAAGAAGCTAATTAATGATAAATTCTGTTATAGGGAATTAGAACTGACAGCTTAATTCTGTACTTAGTTCTGACAACTTCAGTGTTGAGAAATTTCACAGTGTCCCATCAGTAAATTTGTAAGTGCATCAGTGGAAGTGTCCCATATAATCATCCCTAAGTACTTCACATAGGTTCAGTATGAGTTGGACACCGACTTGATGGCACCTAACAATAAGTACCTCACATGTAGAAATCTGTTCTAGATATATATGTAACATGTATTTTATCATTTGTTGCATGACTATACATGAAAAAATGGAAATCTTCTAAAATTATCAATAAAGGAAAGCTTACCTAAATTATAATGTATTTGATCTGTTACTAAACATAAATTACATGAAATGTGAGACTTGTCTGTTTTCTTGATGAATGCCAGGGTTAGCAGAATTTTCATGTATAGATCCAGATAATAAGTATGTTAGACCTACACACCACAAGATCTCTGCTTTTAACTACTTGTTGTTATTATTGTTATTAGGTGTTGTCAAGTCTGTTTTGGACTCATAGCAACCCTATATACAACAGAAAAAAACACTATTGTCCTGCTTCTCTGCTATTCATAGGGTTTTTAATGGCTGATTGTTTTGGCGGAGTGGGTCCTTCTCCCAAGCCTACAGCACCTGGGGTTCCCTGGCAGTCTCCCATCAAAGTACTAACCAGGCCTGACCCTGCTTAGTTTCTAAGATCTGATGGGATAGGATGCCACAGTGGTATGGCTGCAGGCTTTAACTACTTAGCTTTGCTTTTATAGGAGGAAAGAAGCCACAAGCAATGCATACACAAATGAGCATGGCTGTCGTCCAATAAAATTTTATTTACAAAAACACCTAGCAGGCTAGATTTGACTCAGAAATTATAGTTTGTCAAACATCTGCCAACAGAAATCATAAAACATCTACATAGCATCCATCCACAAGTACCTTCATGTACAACTACTAAGCAATGACAACTAACATTTATTAAATACTTACTCACCATCCTACTAAGCTTGTCACAGGCACAAAAGTAATTTTTATAATAAAGCAATGATAATATTGGTGTTCTTATTATTCCCATTTTCCAAATGAAGAACTGAGACATAAGAATTATATAACTGTCCTTTCTTATAGAGCTAGGAAGTGATCAAGCAGAGATGTAAAACCTCATTAAAATTATAGCCCATCTTTGATAAGCTGGGCTATGTGAAGATGCAGATTTAAATCATTAAACATGATACATATGGCAGTCAAATGATGAACAATTGCTCTTGCTTTGTAGACGGGAAAACCAAAACACAATTGGAATTGTAAAATCTATGCAGGAAGTTGGTTTGGAGTGACTAATAGACCCCCTCCTCCTGATCCTACTGCAGTTCATTATCACACTGCCTTCCAATTAAGTCACTACCACTTTCAAGTCAAAACAGTGGCTTGGAAAATTGTTTCTCCCGGGCATTTCTTTGTCTTAAGTGAAACAACTCTGAATCCTCACTCCTTCTGTGCCTGGTTGAGCATCACCCTCACCTCCTCCTAAACTCTAGAGGTAAATGCATGGTTTTTTAGGGTAACAGTCATGGCAATGAGCAGTAATCATTAATCTGTTAATCAAAACTGCCATCTCAGACTTATATGCCTTAGTAATAAATAGTAAAAATACCTAAGAATTAACTGCTTAACAAAGCTGAGTTTGATAAAAAGCCAAAATGACAAGCTCCTCCTCCAACATCCAGGCTAATTTTTCACCAGCTATATGTAGGAAGCTATAAAAATCTCTCTCAAAGATAACTGCCCATTAGCTGTACATTCAGAACAACTTCAGAGAGTCTCTCCCTACTGCTGCACTGTTATTTTCCTGCAAACTGCCACACACAGCAAACCAGAGTTGCCTGCAACTTCTGGAAATTAGCTGGCAGCCAAAACTAGAGATTTCTCAAACCAAAAGGCAAATAAATTCAAGAATTCTTGGAGAAGCAATTAAAAGAATTTTAGAATTGTCTCCTCTGGCATACTTCCCTGGCTCCTTCTGAGCATTATGTACATAAAATACTCAGTTGTCATAGTTTCCCTGCTGTAATTTATTAATGATATTGATATAAGCACCCTATTTCCTCAGTTCTAATACCTAACAACAATACATTTTTTTACATTCCACTTTTCTTATTTCTCATTTCTCAAGTCAGGACACGTCTCCCCTGTTGATGTGTATATTGAATATCATCCTACTGCTGCTTCCTTTGCCCCTAAAAAACTCAGTGAAGCATATTTAATATACGGCATCTCAAAATCAAAGAAATATAGCTTTAAAAATTTGTATATGTAATACTTAGGATCCTTTGATTGCAATCAAGAGAACCCAACGCCAGCTGACTTAAGAGAGAAATCATCTGAAGAATGAATTCCCACAGAGTTGCAGGGAAGGCTAGAGGATCCAGCTCCCCAACAGGACAGCCAATGGGAGAGGAACTCCTTCCCTGTCTCATGAGGGATCTGCTTTGGAATCACATGACCCACTTGTTTGCACTGTCTTTGTTTCTTCTCTATTTGTCCCTCTGTTGAGGATTCGGTTCTAGGAGAAAGAGCCCACCTGGCTGAGTCATGGCCTGTGCTGCCCTGTGGCTGTGCTGGTTATTGTTCAGTGCCATTGAGTCTGATCCGACTCATAGCGACAATATGTACAACAGAACAAAATACTTCCTGACACTGTGCCCTACATGGCACTATGTCAGTGCCTTTCTGCTGTCCATAGGGTTTTCAATGGTTGATTGTTTGGGGATTGTTTCAAGAGTGGGCTGCCAGGTCCTTCTACCCTTTTCGTAGTGCTAGAGATTAAATCCAGGGCCTCACA
This sequence comes from Pedetes capensis, assembly GCA_007922755.1. NCBI lineage: Eukaryota > Metazoa > Chordata > Mammalia > Rodentia > Pedetidae > Pedetes > Pedetes capensis. The sequence goes on from VMDO01006889.1 coordinate 5,089, forward strand.
GCACACAAAGCAGCACTCTACCAGCTGAGCTAAACCCCAGCCCTTGACCGTGCTGGGATGATGAGAAAGAAGCAGTGGAAGACCCTGCAATGGTTCACAGGGTATGTTTGCCTGCCACAGTAGGAAGGCAGGGAGACCCTGATTCACAGCCCTTAATGACACAAAGCTGGTTCCCCAAAGGACAATCACGGTATAGTTAAGAAAGAGGAGGATATGCTGGATGCTAGGAGCTTGTCTGCAACTTGGATATTGAGAACACTTTCTTATCACATACAGTCTCTGCTAAGATGCTCTCAGTTGCCCTGGGAGATGAGAATGAGAAGCATTATTATCCCCATTTTCCACAAGAGAAACACAGGCCCAGGTGGGCTAAGTGATCTAGTGACCTAGTTTATCTGCTGGCACATGACAAAGCAGGAATAGAATCTGAGCCTTCTGACTCAGTTTATACTAATTAAATTGGAGACTAATGCACGTGGAGAAAACTTTCCTATTGTAATTCTTTTTCCTGTCTTGAGGTGAAGGAAAAAACCTTCACCCACACATTCTATCAGCCTGATAAATAGTTCTCATGCTCTGTGACTATCTCAGAGTCACAGCAGAAAATTGTCTGAGAGATTGAACCATGTTCCACTTGCTGTGTGATCATTGATAGAAAATTTAACTTATCTAGCCCTCAGTTTCCTCAGTTATGAAGTATAGAGAATGCTTTCCATGTCTATCTGCCAGATTTCCAGAAGACCTAAGATGTAAGACTTGAGAATACCCACAGATTTTTATTTGAAAGCCTGAATAATCATTTGCTGATCTACTAAGAACAGTCACAATTTCCTGGGTGATAATTTGCATTTCCATTAAATGATTTTTTTCAGACCATCATTTCTTTGGAATTTAGCCTACATTTTAAGGACCTAAGATAGCACACACATGCTCATTAACACAAAAAGAAATATTTTCTTTCATAGCCAATAACTTCCTCTGCTAAATTGTGAAATTCAAATTTTTTATTGTACATATCTTATGTACACAAAATTGTACAAGTGTGACATTATCAGGTCCACAGCTAACTATACTGGGACAAGAGGGTAGGTTGCTGAGAGGTCTAAGAAAACTCCTGGAAACAGCGTGCAACACACAGGTTTATTGAAACTTACTAACAGAAAGTCCAGTGGTGAGGGAGTAGACAGGAAACCCCACCAGAAGGTCCAGTGGTGTGGGCTGGACCATAGGCCCTTGTCTTCTCCACAGTGCTCCATTTTTATCGTACTGCTTGCCACAGGGAATGAGGTTCTGTAAGTTAGTAGGAGTGACATCATTAGCTTAGTTTGCTTTCTCCTTATACGACCAGTATTCCAAGGAATAGTTGACTTAGCCCATGTCCAGAAGGCAGGTTCACACCACTGGGCTGGTTTGCTCAGTTCCCACTATACTCGTGAGACATTAACCTCATGTCGATATTCCAGCCTTTGCCTACTCTCATTATATCTTATTTTGCAAGAGCTTAGGGAAAAGGAAAGGGGGCATTTTAAGGACATGACAGTTGACACATATGCCCTATTTTTCTCAAGGGTTATACAAACATAGACTTGGTACTTATGAAAAGTCAAAGATTTGAGGAAGCAAATTGGTAGTTGATTTTGGGTGATGTCATTGTCCGGGATCCTTTGAAGGTTTCCATTTTTTTCAAAGAATGTTTTACAACAGATTAATACAACAAAGAATGTAGGTTTTAGTTCCAGTCCAAATTCTAACACAGCTCATTGAAGACATTTGAACTTGAGCAAGTCACATGAACTCTCCAGTCTTCATTTTCCCATTTTTAAGTTGGGAATTAAAATAGATATTTCACCGCAATGTTACAAGGCGCAGACATAATATATATAAAATGTCTGGCATTTAGTAAGCATCTAGGATTGTGAGACAGTAGATGTTATCATTGTAATCTTATGATTAGCATTAGATGATGTCGCCAATCCTTACAACACTATTAAGAGATATTTATATTTTTCAATATATGTGCCTTGTAGGTTTTGTTGTTAGGTGCCATCAAGTCAGGTCCAACTCGTAGCAACCCTATGTACAAAAGAACAAAACACTCCCCAACACTCTGGGTACATGATTTTTTTGTGTGTTTAAGCCCATTGTTGCAGACACTGTGTCAATCCATCTAGTTGTCAGTCTTCCTTTTTTTTTTTTGTTGACCTGCCACTCTCCCAAACATGATGTCCTTCTCCAGGGATTGGTCCCTCCTGACTACATGTCCAAAATATGTAAGATGCAGTCAGCCTGCCTTGTTTTCAAGCAGCATTGTGGTTGCACCTCTTCTAGAGCTGATCTGTTGGTTCTTTTGGCAGCCATAGTAGATTCAATAGTCGTCTCCAGCACTATAATTCAAAAGCATCAATTCTTCTCCTGTCTCCCTTATTTGCTATCCAGCTTTCACAAGCATATGCAACTGAAAATACCATGGCATGAGTCAGGCTCACCTTTGTCTTCATTGTGATATCTTTACTTCAACACTTTAAAGAGATCTTTTACAATAGCTTTTCCCAATTCTTAGGCAACATAAATAATGTGCCCAAAGTCAAATAATTACTAAGGAGTGGACTTGAGATGTGAACCCAGATCAAACTGGGCACAAACTCTTAATACTCAACTATGTTCTCATTATTACCATTAATATTATTTCATTTTATTATCTTTATTTTTGGATAACTCCAAAGATAATTCAGAGTAAAACTTGTCAAGCACATGATGGTACTACACTCTGAGTGGCATTCACAGTTTGGGTTAAGGATCAGGATACTGAATTAAGCAGAACTAGGTTTGAATTTAGTTCTACCTTTTCCAGTTCCTGTGACCTTAAATAAATCTTTACCTGAGGCTTGATTCCTCTATCTATAAAGCAAGGTTAATAACAATCATCCCCAAAGTATATAATTTATTATAAGAAAAAAAATTATGAAACCCATTATATTGTATGCTAATTTTAAAAAATTAAAAGCAAATGGTTTGTATAAATAAATATTTAAAAAACAGTCACACCTAGCCCACTGTCATGATGCATGCCTATAGTCCCAGTGACTCAGGAGGCAGAGGTAAGAGGATCAAAAAGTTGAGGCCAGAGGCAGCCTGCACAACTTAGAGGGACTTTGTCTCAAAATAACATATAAAAAGAAGCTGAGGGTGCAGATCAGTGGCACAGCACTTGCCTAGTATGCACAGGCCCTGGCTTCAACTCTCCAATACAGTAAATAGTAATAATAATCACCCATGATACGACTTTAAAGATCAAATATACAAATATGCATGACACTTTATATGGTTCAAAATACTGTTCATTTTGTTGATTTTACAATTGCCAGGAACTCAGTCAAAGCTAGGTCTTTGGAAGTCACTTTAATTTATGACACATGCAAGAAGAACGAGACAAAGAGTTTCTGTTTCCATTAAAGGGAAACTCGGCACTGACTTCATCCCAATGTTGATGGAGAGGAAAGTACTTAATCCAAAATGCTGCAGGTACACAGGCAGAATGTCATTCCAAGACCTATGAGAATACTAATAACAGTAAAGTACTTAATAAATCTATCTCCCCAAGATCAGAGAATCCAGAAGTAAAATGTATAATGCATATGTAATAAGCACTGTGTAGTTTTTAAACTTAAAAACATTACCCTAAGTTCAACTCCATGCAGTGTTTTCATGGCCTTAAGTTACACCAAGTCTCTCTTCCCCTTAATTATTTCATATAACTAGGAAAGATGGATAGGACTCTCCTAGAAGACACTAATCTTTGAAACTGTATCTTCCTGTTAATGTGTATTTCTTACCACATTAGAAATATGGATAATGAAGGGAAATTTGTCAGACCTTCGTTAGCCACAATGACAGTCATTTGGCAGGCCCTGCAATTCATTGAGTGGCTCTGTGTGAGCACTTCTCCTTCAGAACCCATGTTCTTAAGTGGCGGGCAATTACTCACACCTGCTTGGCCTGGTACAATTATTTTCCTGAGCAGTACTGATCATAATCGCTTCATTAGCCAACTGAATGCAATGAGTGGTTGAGGTTACAGCTGGCCCCTCAGGGCAAACTTCCTATTTCTAAAGTTATTATTCTAGGAGGTCAGTGTGAATATTTATACTTCTTTTTAATGAAGTAAATCAGGATGTGCATGTTGCATGTTGGAGTAGTAAATTAGAAAAAGGCACAGTCATCTTGTGCTATTTGTGACAGTATTGTTTGCAAGAAAGTAAAATCTAATGATGATAATTAATAGAATAACTCATATGTTCATTATGTTGGACATTTGACTGAGATTCACAGGAATATAGTATATCAAACTGAGACATCACCATGCAATGTAGAATGCACTACCTAGTAAACTAATAGGCTTGTAATTTATGAGAATTAAAACTCGGAAAATTGAGAAAGACTTGTTTGCTCTGGGTCCTTTCACATAGGCTCAGGCAGAGAAATGAGTAGAGTCACCAAATGATAAGCTAAATGAGGGCAGGGATGGGTCCATTGTAGTTCAACATTCAATTGCCAGTGCTTAGCACAGTGCCGGGCATACTTCTAAGCATTTGCTGAAACAATGAATAGAGAAAAAAGTTAACTAGCCAGCCAGAATTGCCTGCAGCTGTAGCCCTGTGGCGTCCGATCCCGTCAGATCTCAGAAGCTAAGCAGGGTCAGGCCTGGTTAGTACCTGGATGGGAGACCGCCTGGGAACACCAGAAGCTGTAGGCTTGGGAGAAGGACCTGGCAACCCCCTCCCAAAGATCAATCTGCCATTGAAAACCCTATGCACAGCAGAGAAGCACTGACAATAGTGTTTCCCCTGTTGTACATAGGGTCGCTATGAGTTGGATACCAACTCAACGGCACCTAACAACAACAACAACAACAAGCCAGCCAGAATTAGAGGCCAACATTTGAGAGATCTTATAGTTCTTATGAAAGAAAACTTCCCCTACTTGTCCTGTTTAGTTTCAGCGTTTTATCCAGGTACAAACTATGTGGGAACATTTCAAGCACCCAGAAAGTATTTTGGGTACAATAAGATTTCTACTTGGCCTATGAAACTGGGAAAAGAAGTATTCTAGGGAACCACTATGATCTGAGCATCTATTTCAGTTCCCTTCTCCAAATCCCAACTTCAAGTAGCTATACCTACAATGCAAAATCTCATTTTCATATCCAGTTCTTACTACATGGATCCATTGTACCAGCTATTTTATCAAGGCATTATAAATTTTAAAATCAACTTCAAAACTCTCAATTCAGGCTAATGTGGGAAAAGAACTTTGGTCAGGATGCTTTAAGAGCTTGAATGAAATATATAAAAGCACAGTTTGGGAGCAAGATTTTTGTCATTGCTAAATGTAATATTAGCCCAGCTTTCCCAATTTAAGTTAATATTGGTCAGGTAATCTCTCATTAAACAGAGTTCACACTCTATAATTACATTTAATAAATAGTCATTATAATCTATGGTGTTTGCCTATGATTAATAATATTCTGTTCACACATTAATATGTGAATAACATTTATGAAGTATTTCTTCCATGTGAAATGTTTATGATAATTAAAAATAATTCTTTGCTATCAGGTAGTGGAGCAGATAAATAATATTTAAACCCTGATGATCTAGGTCTCAAAACCAATCTATGCCTTCACTATATCATGCAATGCTTATGGATTTTTTTCCTAACCAACTAAACAATTCTAAAACTTTAATGTGCATGTAATTATCCAAGAAATAAGGTTAAAATATAATTTTATAACTACACAAGACTCTAATTTTTGTGAACAAAAGAATCCCAGAAATTTTTATTTTAAATAATAACCCCAAGGGATTCTGAAGCTCTCGGGTGAAGACTAGATATGAGTTTATGTTTGAACTGCCTATTTATTCTAGTCACAATTCTTGGAGACAAGCAATTTGAATGAACTCCAAAATTATAGCCTAGAAATTATGGAGAAAATTAATATGAGATGTACATAAGGGAAGTAGAAAAAGAGTTAGGGAGATTTTTTTCTTCTCAAAGAACATGAGCCACAAACAATCTTAAAAAGAATAAAAACTTTTCAGACATAAAGATCTTATTTTTATTTTTATTTAAAAATTCTTCATTGTATGTTGAGCTGAGCAGGAGTGCTTTGTCCTCTAAAAGATCACAGAAGGATGAGAAAACAATCAGGTAAATAATTGGCACAATATAATATGAGAGCAGAACAGTGTCAGATAAAACAGTATGCTTGCAATGAACATTTGTAGAAGATGAGCAAATGCCTTAATTAATGAATAATTAACAGTAGTTCCATAAGAAGAAATATATACTTTATAGACATTCAAATTTATTATTTAACAAAGTTTCTTAGCAAGGCTTGATGGTCCCTGCCTGTAATCCCAACAACTTGGGAGGCAAAGGCAGGAGGATCACAGGTTCAAAGCCAACATAACCTAGAGAGACCCTGTCTCAGTTAACATGAGCAATATACAATGAAATACATATATGGAAATGTCATAATGAGACTCAATAAGCTGTACATTAAAAATTACTAAAAAGTTTAAAATATAAAGAGGGGTTTGGAGGTACAGCTCAGTGGCAGAACACTTACAAAGTACATGTGAGACCCTAGGTTCAGTCCCCTAGCACCAAAAGAAAACCAATTTTTCTTCCCATAATTTTCCTGTAATATGATTCTGAAAACCATTCTGTTCAACTATGTTGGCAATAGTAAGTACTATTTAAGATGTTAGCCAGTAACTCTTTCCTTAGTGGTAGAAACTCTAGCTCAAAGAAGCTTTAATGAAAAAGAAAGAACATAGAGGTTTACAAAAATGGGAAGATGAAGAGTGTATGTTTTAATTTCAGGTACAGCTGGATCTGGGGGCACAAAAGATTTGCTCAAAGCTCTTGTTCTCTGAACTCTATGCTTTGTATTTCTCTGGGTTAGCTTATTCTCAGGCAAGATCTCCCCTCATGATGACAGAATAGCTCAATTCCACATCTATCCTACCAGTAATTTTACCAGCAGAAGGAAATGAGAATACTTTCATGCCAACAGCTCAAGCAAAATTCCTCAATTTCTGATTCAGCCTGACTAATATGATGCATGCCACACACTCATCACAAAATCAACCACTGCGGCCAAGATACAAGCTTAGGCCTGAGATTAGGTCTACCCTTGGGCTGAGAGCATGGCTAACCACATCTATACAGCATGGACTAAAAATGGAAGAATGAATGGTAGTTTCCAAAGAAAACTCAAGTGCTATTTTCAGTAATAAAATTATACTATAGATATTGTCCAAAGGAAGATTTGGTAGATGAACCAGGAAAAATGGGCTTTAAAGAGAAATTCATATAAGACCTAATGTATACATTGTGGCACCCCTGGTCAGAGGCATGGGAAAAAAACATTTTGCAGAAATAAAAGAGGAGGATGCAGGGAGGAGAAGGGGAGGAACTGGAAGAAAGGATTCTAAAAGTGCCACAATGAGAACAATCAGTTTGAGGCACATTGCAGTCCTACATGGAAGCAGTCTAGAGGTTTAGAATTTTAGAACTAGAAGGGCCTTAAAAGCCACAAAGCCAAATTACCTGGGGTACAAATGAAGAAATAAATTTCAGGATTTGACTCCTTTCTACGTGCCTATTCTCATTTCTCACCACTTAAATCCCATCTTCTATTCTAGTTCTGTGTTGTCCAGTGCAGTAGCCCAGGGGTTAGGGGCACTTAAAGTATGGCTGCTTCAAATTGAGATGTGCTCTGACCATAAAATACACAGAATTTCAGAGGCTTGGTATGAGAAAAAATAATGTAAAATGTCTCATTAACATTTTATATTAATTGAAATGATAGTATTTTAATGATATTAAATAATTGAACTGAAATAGTGAATAATAGAAATGATAACATTTAGAATATATTGGGCTGAGCACAATGTATTATTAAAATTAATTTCCTCTATTCTTACTTTTTAAACGTGGTTACTATGCAGTTTAAATCATGTCCTATTTATCTATGTGACTCACATTTGCAGCACATGTTAGGTTTCATCAGACAGTTTTTATTCAACTATTCTGCCCCCACTGTCTTTTAGCACCTGGAACATGCCATCTAATTCCCTGGCCATCGCACACATTGTTACCACTGCCTGGAACACTGCCACCTCCTGCTTTTCCTTCCAAGCCCAGTGGAAGCCCTCAGGAGAGTGTCCCTAACGCTAAGTTCACCTGTACAAGTTCTCACAGCTTCCTCTCAGCACATTGCTCACACGGTGGTGTTAATACCTTGCTTAATTGTTTTCCTTCTAAGACCTCTAAGTTTAGGCAGCATGTTTTTCTCATTCACCACTTTATCCAGGCAACAGTAAGTGCCCAGCAAATATTTGCTGGGTCAATGGAGAATCATTGAGGATAAGTTCCTCTTTCATAGTTCCCCAGAAACTCAGGTTTCCTCTTGCCCTCTGTTGTTATTAGGTACCACTGAGTAGGTGCCTGACTCATAGCAAGCCTGTGCACAACAGAGGAAACACTATTGTCATGCTTCTCTGATATTCGTAGGGTTTTCAATGGCTGATTGTTTTTTGGGGAGTGGGTTGCTAGGTTCTTCTCCCAAGGCTACAGCACCTGGTGTTTCCAGGTGGTCTCCCATTCAAGTACTAACCAGGCCCAACCCTGCTTACCTTCTGAGATCTGGGGGGGTAGGATGCCACAAGGTATAGCTGCAAGCTCTTGCCCTGTAGGAATAAGAAATGTGTCTATGTTCAAATTTCTAGTCTCTCAGTGAGAAAACAGCTATCAATCCACTAAGCAGCAGCTGACATCAGACACCAAATATACTAGATCTTGGACTTCCCAGCCTCTAGAACTGTGAGAAATAAATCTCAGTTGTTTATTTAAAAATAAAACAACAGTTTTTTAGTCTTCTAGTTTTCTTAAGCTTTTGATATCTTGCCCCCTACCCCCTCACACTAAATAGTAAGAATATTTTGCTGGGATTTTCTTCCTTATAGGTTACACAATGGAGGAGTTTTATCCCCAAAGAACTGAAAGAGCATTTTTCTCGAGGAAACCACAGGAGCAGATTTCATAGCTAATGGATATCTGCAATCAAAAGGCTTGTGATCTAAGCATCAAGATACACAGATTTCACAAAATTTAAAATGCACTATATTTACATTTCAGTTTTTTAATTATAAAATCAATGAAGTGTTCATGACTTAAGCATTGGCCTACTCGTGGGAATTCCAGAACTTCTCTTTTTAAGGCATAAATTTCTAAGTCACTCAATGTAAACAATTTGCAAGAACAATTTCCATTAGTAAATATGAATATTTAATGACAAGTAAAGCTGGCATAAGCCACTTCTCTTAAGCATCTAATGACTTACTGGAAGAAATGACATATATTAGAGAATTATCTCATTTACTACTTTCCATCAAGTAGCAATCATCTACAGATATCATTTAATGTTGTCTCTTGCTTTATTTTGGAGTGAGGGATTTGTGGCAATGTGTTTATTTAGTTGTGCGGTTTTGCTTGTTTATTAGACAATAAAGGAATGTCAGTAATGTACAGAGTATATCCCTTCAGGAGAATTACTTGCAAATATATTTTAAAGTTTTCTCAAAACCCCCATTTATGATATTTGTTTCTATCTGAACTCATCATAAAAAATTAATTAGATGTGCATGCATAAACATAAGAGACTAATTTCAACATAATTATGTGTGCCTTATATTTTATGGCTTGAAAAATACCTGCACATATTTATTTCATTGACCCTCCCTGAAAAGTATCATTATTCCTAGTTTACAAATGAATAAACTGAGGATTAACAAGATTAATATGTTTGCCCATATCAGAGCCAAGAACCAACCCAAGACTTTAAATTTAGTGATTTTTTTTTCCTCCAGCCAGAGCCTCTCTGAGATTTGTATATCTTGAAACAAAAATTGATTTTGCAAAATTCCTTATTTCAATTTGATTTTATTATTTGCTTCTTTGCAGTTCAATTCTGAGTGCTTGGCACATAGTAAGTAGTCATTAAAGGTTAGCTATATTATTTTTCTTTCTTTTAAAATGAGGTTACTAAATAGGAAAGGAAATTTATTGAAAGTTCAGTTCTTTTCACTGAGATGTTATCATGTACTAATTATTTTCCTTTTAAGGAATGTAACTAGACTTCTTATTCCTCAGTTCAAAATTTACATAGCCTCTCTATGATTCTGTGGTCCTTCAAGGCAGAGGAAAAACTCTTTGAATGGTGTCAACAGCAGAGGTTTCATTTAATTGTCACAGAATAAAAGCTCTAACTGTCTCACTAAAGCTTCTATAATGGTGTCAATTAATATGGACTTCTTCTGGGCCAATAGTAGGGTCATGTAAATTTTATTATTTTTTTCATTAGCTCCATTCTACCTTTCTAATTTTCTTCACTTTTAATTTTTAACTCCTCTCTTTCCATGAAATAGTACTATAAAGCTACTTTCCCAATCCTTTAACAATGATCCCTGACCCCAGTTCTTCATAATATCCTCAGAATTGAACTTAGAGACCATGAAACAGATATTTTCGATCTAGATAAATGGCTATTTAAATATTTCTTTCATTTTGCTTGAAAATATAATTGGATTTTGTTCTTGTAGATCAAATGGATCCTAACAATGGTTCTCTAAAGCATTTGATCTTCTGGCCTAGGTTAGCCTATATTAACCCTACAGTTGGTCTTGTTTGGCCAAAGAGATACAAGTTCATTTGAGTGATAGGAAACCAGGAAAATCATAGGCAGACCAGGAAGCTAAAGTACAAATGATGCATGGTATTAAATGACTAGAAAACTTATGTTTAGTTTTGGAAACCTTTAATTTATTCAACAAATAATAAATGCCTAATGTATACAAAATATTGTCTGTTAAAGCTCTGACTAGTCTAATTTGTACAGCATTGTGTTTTAGAATTAAACACTGTATTGGTTGATTTGTAATAGCTAGGAACAACTAACTATAATTATTTAATCATTATAGCTAGTATTAATTTATTAAAGCTGGTATTATTTTGTTGCAATTAAGCTGTTTTCATTTATTTGTGCCATAATGAACTCTAATACTTCCTTGGCTATTCACAGAAATAGTTTCATTCTGGCTCACTAAAATCCAAAGCCAGGATTCTTTACTTGCTTGAATTTATCTTCAGCGTGAAGATTCAGAAACCTATAAACTATTATTAGCATTTCTATTTTATAGACTACAAGGTTCTGGTTGTTGTTCCTTGTTAGATGCCTCAGGTCAGGTCCAACTCAACAACCCTATGTACTACAGAATGAAACACTCCCTGATTCTGTGCCATGCCCAGCACTGTTAGTGTTTCTCTGCTATTTTCAATGGGTAATTGTTTCAAGAATGGGCTGCCAGGTCCTCACCCATTTTTGTGGTACTGGGGATCAAACCCAGGGCCTCAAAGAGTGCAGAGCAGCACTCTACCAACTGAATAGCTAAACAAAAATATCCAACAATTGTTCATGCCCTCCTATATCCACATCCTGTACATGATTTTGCAACAATTCCCATAGAAATTTAGAGCCTATTTCCCCTCCCAGGAATCCACTCTGGTCTTGTGATTTCTTGCAGCAAATTTGATACAGTGCTAATTCTGAGCCTAAACTACAATAGCCTTATATGTTTTCACTAGCTGTTTTGGACACTGGCCACCATCATATGAAGCAGTCCAGCCTTATGGAGGATAGAGACCTTGTGCAAGGGAGCTGTCCCAGGTGACAGTACCCCAGACTGATCTATCGCCCAGGGAATTTAGCAGTTAAAATCAGACACAGGATCTAGCTAAAATGAGATTAGCCTCACTTGGATTGGACAAGAAGTACCATCCGGTCAACTCATTGACTCATAAGCATAATAAATTCTGCTGCTTTGATGTCCTGGACAGAAGCTCCAGAAGGTTGCATTACTAGTTTACAATCACACATCTGAGGAGAGACAGAGTCAAAAGTGGAATAATAATCTGTAGAATTGAAAACTTATGTCCTTAACTACTACAAGATGCTAAGATCATTGTTGAGTTGGCTGGTGCTCAACAAATAAACACCATCAATACTATGTTCTATTATTAAACTCCACAATATGGCCAAAGAAGTGTGTATCTTATCTGTGTCAGTTCCTCACAATCGTTTCTCTAAAACTAGCACTGCACCTGATATATGATATTCAGTAAAGATATATACTCAGTAAAGATTTGCTAAATAAATTAATGAAGGTTGGCTCTTCAGATAAATCAACAATGAAGCCTTCCCTTGAAGAGCTGAGTGTCTAAAAGAGAAGATCAGACACAACCATAAATAACCGTCATTTGAAATGGGAAAGTTAAGTGCCACAAGGAAGGAATCAACAGAGCATTCTAGGGATTAGGAGGCTGGAGGAATTAATTACTAAAAAGTAGATAGTAAAGTATTTCAGTGAGGTGATAACATTTGATTTGGTTCTCAGCCACGGGACTTTGAACATATGGAGACAATGAGCATTGGCATTCCAGGCATGAGACATCATGAGTAACCCCTGGAAGTAAGAAACAGTGATACCAGCACAAGAAAATAGTGGTTTCTATTGTGTTAAAAATAAATGCAGTCTACTTTATCAGTCAAAACCTCTATGCAATCAAATCATGCCCCTCTGACTCAGAATCTGACAATTGATCATGTCTGGTTCTAACTAATTATCCCCCCGATTCTTCTCTTCTTTATTTTTCCATTGATTCTTATACTTATTCATTCTTTCATCAAACATCATTACATCTGAGAACACAGGTAAGCACCATCTGAAAAATTAAAAGGGAGAAAGAATTTCATCCACTCATTTTAAGAAAGTTTATGATTTTGAAAGGCAAGGATCACTTATATGCTTCTTTTTCACTTCTAAAAGCACCTGCCACTAAATGGGGTTCAAATGCATGCTGAATACACAAACGCACAAAAATACCATTTGGTTTAAAATCAGTTAAAAAGTTAAAAGAAAATGGATCATTTTATTCAACAAGGATTTGGGTTAATGTCTGCAGTCAATTACTCCTACAAAGCTTAATTATATTTCTCATTAGTAAAAACTACGTGCTAATGAGAATCTTTTATGTATACTTACTGTGCTGGGTATTTGGTATAAGAAGATGTCTAATGTATGTTCCTTTCCCCCAAGTAGCAGAGTAAGGTAAGTGCCAGGGACTGTGTAGGATGTGAGGGTCCACTGGTGAATGAGAGAAGGTCCTTTTTCCCATGAAGCTTCCCAACCAGGAGGAGGATACCTACAATAAAGAAATATCTAATTACAGAAACTTCAAGATGATTTAAAAGAGTGATACATGCTATAAGATAATAAAACAACATAATGTGTGCAAAAGCTACTGTCTAGTTTAAAACAGGAACTCAAGAAAGACTTTCTGAAGAGCTGACATTTAAGCTGAGAATAGATTGACAAAAAGGGGACAGCCATGGAACAATCTGAGGACGAGGACAAAGTGTTCTGGACAGTGCAAATGGCAATTGCAGAGGCCTTAACTCTGGAGTAAATTTGGCTACCACATATATAGCTATTTCAAGTTAGGTAGATACTTTTTAAAAGGCTTAAGAAGAGGTACTGGCATATGAACTACTCAGCAACTGAAGTTCAAAGCCAGCCATGGAGCTCCATCTAGGTCATCCCACTTAAGAGCAGTTACAGAGTGAGTATGTGTGAGTAGCAAAAGTTTGCGTGCTCTGTTAACCACAAATTATTTTTGGCTGTTAAGCATGAATTGAAGGCCATCCCTAACTAGCTTGGCTTACTCTCTCACTATCTGTCATGCTGTCAAGTGCTTGGCACCCTGGATGCCTGTGCTAAAATGGTGATTTTAATCACTGAAATCCATCCATCCATCCACTCCCACCACGTCTTTCCCTGGCCAGGGACTCCTCCACACCCCAGTCATCAGCATGTACCCTTTCATCCATGAACATAGAATATCAGGTGTTTGCCCACCTTCCTGCCAAAGTAAACCATTTGTAGTTGTCACTCTTGGAAGCAGCTTGTTGATTAAGGAAAATGCAAAGAACTTTATTTAGAAGTTCTGTATTAAATTTCTACTGGGATCTTAATTGAAAATTTTTATCTATGAAAAATTATCTAAATAGCTCTACCTAAATAAGACTAGAACAAGGACATGGAGATACATGTTTCCTTGTCAGATATATTTCCAATTCATATACACTCCTACATCACTGCTATAAAGTTCAAAGGGGAAACTATTTTTCTGTGTGAATTCACTAATTGTTTTTGCCTAGACATTATTTTCACCCATATCTAGAGACCCATTTAAAGACCAAGCCAAAAGGCCAATTAACTTCACTATAGGAGAATAGAGCCCATTAAAAGCCAAGTAATAATGTCTCCTTACAAAGCTTGGATTAGGTGTATCATTATTATTGTTGTTGTTGTTGTTCATTTCCATAAATGTCTATAGATTTTCCATTGTAGCATTTATCACACTTGTTATAGTTTGTTTGAGGAGCTTATATTTTCCATTAGATGAGAGTATACAGTCAGTAAAGATACAAATTTTACCTGTTTTGTTCACCACATTATCTGCAGTGTCAGGCATATTTATATTCACAATTTTAACTTAATAAACAAGTGAACCAATTCCTAGGAAATATTTTCTCGATCTAAAACAAATGTAGACAATGAGTTCAGTGCTCTTGAATTCTTTTTGCCAACCTCTATTCATCACAAGCCACACTCTCCATGCAAGAACCCTACCTGCATCTTGGTACATTTTTCTATAAAATGGCTCTGAAGGAACATCCAGTCCAAGCACTTAAGTCCACAAATTGTAGAGGTGTCATGTTCTATCAGTGCATATTCCATAAAACATAGGAAATGCCAAAGGGGAATAAAGCTGACAACTCTACGCATCAGCAGATTATCAGTTACTCCAGTCATAGTAGTAGTTTTTACCATCTTTCCCCACCCAGAGTGTATAAGACCATTGATGTATTCAGAGGGTTTATGAATTATCTAGGACTCTGTACAGTTGTGCAGGTTGGCAACTACCTAGTCCTAGAGGCAGTACTCATTTTGTAGATGTCATAGAGTTCTGTATCCACTAGGATTATTTTGAGACAGATGTGAGCAGTCTGTTACTCTCACAAAATCCATAATGATGTCAATTTTCCAAAGGATTTGAAGAAAGTATAGCTGGAGGAGGCTCCAGCAGGACAGTCACCCTCAACGTCATGAGTCAAAAAGGGTCATATCCATTCTTTATGGCAAATGTATCTTCTGCCTTCCCTTCACATCTCTTCCTTGGAACAGAAAATTCTCTTCCTCCTTCCAAATTCAAGGAATTTTCTTTTATTCCATTCCCATCTTCCCTAACATTTTGGAGATGGAGAGACAAAGTATATAGGTTTAAAATGGTAATAGAAACAGAATTTTTTTTAAATCCTGCCATTCATTCTTTCTCCTTGATTTGGAGGTGGAGTGCTAGAGGGTGGAAGTTTGAAGATGCTAGTGGCTACCTTGCTGTCATATGAAAAAGGTCTGTCTACAGTAGGAAAGTACCAAGATTATCAGAGACAAGAACACAGAGAGCCTGATGAAGAGAGAGGCATCTAGCAGTGTTGAATCCAGGCACAATTCCTGAAGGCTGTTGTTTCTGCAGAAACTCCACAGAGTCCAAGAACCACTCCAACATGTTTCCTACTGGTATAAATTGGGTTTCTGTGATTTCCAACCAAAAAATTCCTGATTAATTCAACAATTATAATGAATATTGCAAAGACAAAGATAAAAAGAAAATGAAAACTGTAATTATCCATAAAAGACCCAAATTCAAGAAATTTATAATTTGCCCATTAATTGACAGTACTATATCTCACACATTTATGCTTATCATATAATCTGCGTGAGGGGTTTAGCACAAGTCCTGGTGTATAACAAGCACTGAGTAAATATTATGTAGTACTAGTTTTTAAACTTCTACATAATCAAGTTCATGGCCCCATAACACACTTAGCTCAACATTTTATTCACACAATTCTAAAATTTGACATAAAGGACTTTAAAAAAATTATTTATTATGGTTGAGGGACCTGTTTTTATCATTTTTAGTGTATATAGTACCCATTTACTATTTCTGAGAGTCTCAAACTAGATTGCCAAAAAGGGCAGCATGTAACACAAGGGAGGCTGTTCACCATGCTTTTATGTTCTAAATGTGAATCTCAAATACAATGAGATGAAGACAGTCCCAAAGAGTTGGATCCCAACCAGTCATGTGTGGTGATAGGACCATGCATGAGGGATGATATCCCTGCTCCAAACTGCTCCAATTCTTGCAGATTCCTAAGACCAGTTTGTTAGCCTACCATTGAATATGTACAATATGTATATCCTTTCAATAAATTCTTCTTGGTTTCAATTGGCCAGAGTCAATTCATGTTTGTTTTAACTAAATAATTCCACATGGTTCACAAAGCATCAGTAGGTTTTTTATTCTGCTTCCAAAACCAAATAACTCTAGTTTTTACAGTGAATCTCCCGCAATAACAAACCCTATCTACTTTAGTGATAGCAATAGTAGTGCTACTGATACAAAAAAACTGCATCTTACATTTGTGTACTTTACATACATGATTTTGTGAGATTCATTACATCATGATCATGGCAGATAATCACCAAGTTACCAGGCGACCATTTATAGGATGAATAGCACATTGGGAAGAAGAAATAATTGGGAAAGGAATCAACTGATCCATTTTATCTTCAGAATTGGGGCTGGGATTTAGCTCAATTGGTAGAGTGCTGTGCTGCAGTCTCTGAGGTCCCAAGTTCAATTCCCAGCACCACAAAAATGGGAGAAGGACCTGGCAATCCACTCCCAAGGCAATCCCGAAACAGTCAGCCATTGAAAACCCTATGAGGGTAGCTATGAGTCGGATACCGATTCAACAGCACCTAACAAGAACAACATCTTCAGAATTATGCCTTAGACTCTGCTCTCTACCATTAACTTTCAGAGATGAAATATATGACATTTATTTTTTCTAAAATTGTAATATATTTCCATAGACCATTTGTCCATTATTTCAATGGCATCAAAGCTTGCTATACAAAGACTAATTTTGCATAAATTTTATGTGGATGGTTCTACTGAAACAGTGGTTTAAATTTTTTGCAAATGATACCTCCAGGCTATTTTATACCATTTTTCTCAGTATTTCTTAAAATGTATTAGTTAAAATAAATATTGTTGCTGTCACTACACCTGCATATAGAAGATAAAGAATTTTTATGATTAGCTTGATAAATCAGTTTGTTAATATTCATTTAAGAGCAAAAAATCCTCCTTTGAAGTCCTACATTTCAAGTTCTAATAATTCAGTCTATTTAAAAGTGCAACTGAAGGTACAATAGCATACACCTGTAATCCCAGCCACTCAGGAGGCTGAGGCAGGAGGATAACAAGTTTGAAGCCAGAGGCAGCCTGCACAACTTAGCAATACTCTTGTCTCAAAAAACAATGCAACTGAGCCCGGTGGGGTGCCACATGCCTATAATGCCAACACTCAGGAGGCAGAGGCAGGAGGCTAAACTAAGTGTTCAAGCCAGCATGGAACACGTAGTAAATTTCAGACAAAAGAAACCATTTATACTCTCACTTGTACCAGAAACTAAATAATCAACATTCAAACACCAGTGCACATACATACCCTCTAATATGAAGAAGCATCCATTTATTCAGAGCCCATATTTTTAATGTGGTGATCACTTCTCAGGATCTTTTGGAACTAATTACTGTAATATCATGAAGAAGAAACTCCTGTGGTGAAAGGGCACAAATGAGTCATTTACTTGGGATATGTAGTAATAGTAATCAGGTAAGCATGCATCATATTCATCCTAAAGCAATTGAAAAATGCATGTAAATACTATATAGAAATATAAACAGTAATTTAATCTAATGTATAGATGAAAACATGAGGCAATCAGGAAAAGTTATATATGCACCATAAATTTTCAACTCTCATCTCCTGTTTTGTTTTACCTACATGGTGCTTAAAAATAATTAAATCTAAAGAAAATAAATTGGGAAAAATTAATTTAAAATTTGAAATTTGTTCTCCTGTAAACAAGAACATATTTAATACTATTCTTCATGATAATGACTGACTAAATCTGAGTAGGGGGCTGGGGTTTAGCTCAGTTTGTAGAGTGCTGCTCTGCACACTCTGAGGCCCTGGGTTCAATACCCTGCTCAATATCCCTAGCCATTAGGGAAATGCAAATTAAAACAACTCTGAGATTTCACCTTACACTGGTAAGAATGGGCAAGATCAATAAAACAAATAACAACAAATGCTGGTGAGGTTCCAGAGAAAAGGGAACACTCTTAACATTGTTGGTAGAGCTGTAAATTGGTCCAACCACTGTAGAAATCAATATGGAGGTGTCTTAAAAAACTGAAAATATATCTACCATATGAACCAGCTATAACACTATTGGGAATTTACCCAAAGGGAGATGTGTCATCATACCACAGAGACACCTGCATCTCCATGTTCCATGCAGCACTTTTCATAATAGCAAGGATATGGAATCAACCAAAGTGCCTTTCAACAGAAGAATGGATAAAAAACTATGGTACATATACACAATGGTATACTACTCAGCAATCAAAACAAAAATGAAATAAGGCCATTCTCAGCAAAATGGATGGAATTGGAGAAAATCATTTTGAGCGAACAAACACAAGCTCAGAAAGAGAAACACCACATGTTCTCACTCATACGTGGGAGCTGAATCAAAATTATAACAAGGAAAAAATCCTATATAAAGGTCGGATCATAATAAAAGAAAAAAGCTAAGAATGATATTATTATAGATGGTCTAGAAAATGTATGTAATAGTTTTGACAAGGTAAAAAGAAAGTTCACTGCAGGAAAAGTTTCTATTTTAAACAGAACTGGAATCCAAGGATATATAGGAAAATATTACCATAAAAAGACAAGTAAATGTTAGAGACATCTTTGATGGTGGTGTGGGACAGGAGGGAGAAAGTGTGCAAGAGGGTACGGGGTAACCTATATGAATAATGTACAACAAAATGCATATATGGAAATGTCACAACGAAAAGCATGTCAGAATGAATCACACTAAGGTGTACATTAAAAATTTCCAATAAAAATTGCAAAATCTTGTCTCTGAAGGAAAACATATTCATGGGCTGATGGTGAAGTTCAGTGGTAGAGTGTTTCCCTAGTATGCACAAGGCCCTGGCTTCAATTCCCCAGCATTGAAAAAACAATCATATTCATGATGAGGCCTTTGCTAATATCCCAAATTGGAAGTACTCCTTCCCACTTTTGAATCCCATAGTTCTTGGCTTTTATATTTCTAAATAGCTTTTATACATTCCCTTTTACTCAAAGTATGTGTCAGGCTATTTCATTGGAGCATAAATTCCTTCAGGCTAGATACCATGTCATAATATTTTTAAACTCTTTTAAAACTTGGTAAGTTGCTTGTTCATAGTGATAATAAATTTCTGAACATTTACTTAGTTTCACATACTGTGCTTATGATTTTACAAGCATATCTCATTTATCCTTCACAAGGCTCAGAATTTCTTATTTTAAAGAAAAGGAAAATGAGATGTAGCGATATCTAGTAACTAGCAGAAGGTCCCAAAACTAGCAGATGTCAGAACAGAGATTTAAAATCTAATGATTCTAGCTTTAAGACCATGCACCACTAAACAGTATTCTTTATTACACTTTTTAAAATGTGTTTTATTTTAAAATAAACAAAACACTGATCAAATTTTCAAATAACTGTGCATATAAAGTTTGTGGGGGAAAAAAGGATGTGAAAATGGACAAAGCATGAACATTGTCTTAAATATTCCTTGACTATTTCCCAGATAGCAGTTTTCTAATTGAAATAATGCAAGAGTAATAAATATAAACTTTAGTTTCAATGTTAACATTGGTGTCACAATGAGTTACTGAT
Organism: Pedetes capensis; assembly: GCA_007922755.1. NCBI lineage: Eukaryota > Metazoa > Chordata > Mammalia > Rodentia > Pedetidae > Pedetes > Pedetes capensis. The sequence goes on from VMDO01006889.1 coordinate 25,158, forward strand.
GGCTTAGTGAAAAGCCATCCTGTGGTTACAAATCCCAACAAATTTACACACATAAGTTAATGATGACTGAGACATTACATCCAATAAGTAAGAGATTGGCTCATCAAATACTGAAGAGTCCATTGTAGAAGGAAGTTTGCGAGAAAGTAAAAAAACTAAGAGGAAGAACACAATTTTTAAAAATATGTTATTAGAACTATTGACAACAAATGGACATGGAATATACTATCAGAAAACAAACATTAGATCTTATCTGAGAAAATTTAAATCAATTTCTTTGGAAAAATATTAAATCATAGATAGCTAAAGCTGAAAAAATCCTTCTATAGACAAAGATGATGATTTAGGGAGATGAATAGTAGGGGATTATTTGCTCAGAACCAAAACTTTCTTCATTATTAGAAAGCACATGCTGTGAGTTGCCTACTGTTTGTGAGAAGTGGAGGGCACTACTGAAGCATACACAGAAGTGGTCTGCCTGTACTAGCCAGCTCTGGGTGGTTTCTCTCTTCCCATTCTCTCCTTAACACTTTTCAATCAAATTTTTGCTTCCTCCACCCTACCAAAACCATGCTGCTAAGTCCAGCAGTCATTTCTCACTCTTAGGTTGCTGTGGCCTCCCTGAGCGCTGGGCACAGTCTATCCAGTATCGCCATCACCAGGCTCTCTGGCCCTCCCTCTGGCAGTCTGGACATCTGGTGGATGCACACGAGAAGGGTGCTGAGAGTGTGAAAGGAGGTTCAATAGTGTCTGCTAGATCTATTTTTGGGTAGGATCATTCAGGCTAAAGGACACTGAATTCCACATTTAGTCCATCCTCACTCTCTGCCAAAACAAAATTGCTCCAAGACCTAAATCTCTTACTTGGTCTCGTTTTGACATTAAATAACCTAAATGCTGACTCTTTTTTGGATCCCCTCAGGGAAAATGTTCCATTAAGAATAGACCCAGACTCATTTTCAGAATTTAAAAATGTTTCAGATTAGTCCTTTGAATTACTAACAACGTCTCAGAAGATTCTCTTAGAAATTCTTACAGCCCTAGTTTCCTCAACTATAAAGCAAGGATAATGTTAGTATCTCCTCTTTATGGCTTTTGAGAAGATTATGCACAATGATTTACATAAAGCTTTTAGCTCAGTGTATCAATATTGTTAGGTTTATTGTGTTCATTAGCCTTTACTGAGATGGTGGGCTAATTATATCTTTTAAGGCAATGTGGTTTGTTTTTAATGCTCTAAACTCCTTACTACCCCTATATTTTGCACTGGTTCTTAACTCTTCATCATTGAATAAAAACTGTGTGTACCCATTAGCTTAGCTCATGAGAGTAAATCGGGTATTTGGATATCATGTGCCCCTAAGATGCTGTGTTGTATCAGAGCTTTAGCCCAGACTCTGTGGTCAGTTTCACAAATTTTTCTGCCCCAGGTGTTAAGGATTATCCATTGTATATGCATTTGTGTGCGTGTGTGTGTGTGTGTGTATAAATATATATATGATCATATTCCCTTTCTCATATAATTTCCATCATAATTGTCCATTTTCTTTATGCCTTCCAATAAACTGAGTGCAATTGAAAGTTTGTCTCTGGGGAAATCTATACTGAGGCAGATATTATAGGGAGAACAATGATCAATGTGTTCAAAGTATTTTCCAGCAGTAACTTAGAGGTAGCATTATTTTGAGTGTTCCAGATAAGTAGAAATATCTACATACTAGATAGTAGATAGGCAAATGGAAACTATCAATGGCCACTGACCCATGTGGTCATAAAGCTACCTGTGCTCACTCAGGCAGTGTCCAGGATTTCTATGCCTTCAATCCCAAGAGCTATTGGCACTATAAATGGCTGAATATTCTGGTGTTTAATTACATATAGATACTGTACAGTTAGTGGGAAGAAGTTTAGCAAGTGAGCTAAATACTGAAGCCCACATCTGGATGTATGCTTTGGGTAGCTCTGCATAGATCATAGAGTTATTACTATTGTCAAGAACTAATGATTGTTACCATCTTCTCACAAGGCATCCACGGCAATACTCTGCTTCTAAGAGTTTTGGCTTTGGACTTGGATCCTATCTTTCTGTTTGTCTACACTTGCCCTTCACTAATATTTTCAATCCCTGGTTAGGTTAAAATAAGTCTTAAAAGCCTCTCTTGTTAGGCCCTAATGATAACTCTATAAGGCCATGAGTTTCAGTCAACTCTTCATAAAACATTCTTTAGAAAGGAGAACTTTCCCACGCCACCTAGCTCTTTGTTAAACTACAAAACAACTAAAAGGTCAAAAAACCCAACTAGAAAGCTAAATATTCTGAAAGAGTCTTCTCAAAATTTATCTATGGGAAATACAGTCAAGAAGAATATTTATATAGCAAGAAAGGGCAGTTTAAATGCTTAATGATTTAGTGTATGTTAACTGAATTATGATATAACCACATGATTAAAATACTACATAGTCACTGAAAATCATGAAGGAATGTTCATGATATATTATTTTATGAAAGAAAATAATAAGAAATAGAATTTCAAGGAAATTATTTTTAAAGTACATCATATGTACATGTTGTTGTTATCAGGTGCCATCGAGTTGGGTCCAACTCATAGCAATCATATAAAGATACACACACACACACACACACACACACACACACACACACATATATATATATATATATATATATATATATATATATATATATATATATCTGCTCTTATAAATCTGTGAATGTAGAAATAGACTAGAAGAGTATCATGAATAGTTATTTCTTTTTTCTTTTTTTAAAGGAAGTCTAATTTTATTTCACCTAAACTCAAAGGTTACCAGCAATACATATAAGTCACATAATCAGTTTTTACTATTTGCATTTTAGTTATATTTCTAATGACCTCATCATTCCTACACCCAATGAATGGTTATTTCTAAGTTAGTGATTAGTGATTTTATCTTGCATATTTTTCAGAAGTTCACAATTTTTGGCAATTAATATGATTTCCTTAAGTACCAGGAAGTAAAGATGGATTAAATATTAGTTTAAGAGAAGAGGAAGAAATTCTCAGTGTGCCCCAAAGACATCATCACTTTAATCAGTATGGGGTCAGGTAAGAATGGTAGCTGGGGTCAGACACCTACCTTGGAGTAGCCAAACAACAAGAGTTTTCATTAATTTTTTTTTCCTTTGGTGTCTTGAGATCAGTAGGGCCTGAGGGAAGCTGTAGTCACACTGCCCAACAAATGAAGACTTAATGACAGATGTAAGGGATCACGAAGTACCTTCTGGTTTATAAGAAAAAAACAAAGCTGCTAAAGGGAGTTTGTGTAAACTTCTGACCCTACAACAAGAGGACATCAAAGAAAGATTCCAGCCAATTCCCTTGCCATTTTCTTCAGAATGAAGAGATTAATTCTTTTAAAGACAGATGACCAAGGGGTCTGTGCTTTTATTCCATAAACAAATGCAAAATTCCAGAGATTGAACTTTCTGCCCACAAACACCAGTAAAGCAGACCCTTGGTTTTAATTCTGGATTAAGAGTTGATGGCTCTGGTGCCTTGAGCTAGTCATTTAACCTCCCAGTGCTTCCCACTGTGATATTTTGGAAAGTAGACAAATACCCTGTCTTTGAACTCAGAGAGGTCATGTGACAAGATGAAAAAGAAAACACACACACATACACACACACACACACACACACACAAAAAAAAAAAAAAAAAAAAAAAAAAAAAAAAAAAAAAAAAAAAAAAAAAAAAAAAAAAAAAAAAAAAAAAAAAAAAAAAAAAAAAAAAAAAAAAAAAAAAAAAAAAAAAAAAAACCTAAAACAAAAACAAAAAACAGCTAGCCCAATCTAAATTCTGAGCCCTGCAAGGAAGGGCTGTCTTTTGGAACTTCACTTAAAGCTAAAGGTTTTCTGCTCACAAAATGATGGAGAAGAGCCTCTGGTCTCAGTATCAGTTTAATACCCTTGGTTGTACACAACAGAAATTGGTTTGGTTAAGAAAAATAGAATTTGTTGGAAAATTATCAGAGTAGGCAAGAGACAGAGAATGGCTAGGGGACTATGTTAAGTTTGGATATCCAATAAGCATGACAACTGCCCTGTAGCTAGAACAGCAACAAGGTGAGGCTCATTCCACGGCTGTTACTCATGTCTCACCACCACAGCTGTATTAAATCATATCTTGTCCTTGGGTCATTCACTCAACTCATAATGCTGCAGATGCAAAGGATAGATCATGTGCTCATCTGATAATTTTACAAAGGCAAGAAGAAGGAGGACCCACTCTTTTTGAATCAGCAATGTGAAATGGTTCCCTGGAATTACCAAGAGGCCTATATATAGGGAGGGGAAAATAAATTCTTCTTAATCCAATTGTAACTTTCTCATAATTATAAAAGCCAAACTAATCAGTCAGGTATCCCTATCATCAATTTGACCAAAGAAGGAAATATTGTAATAAAACTGGCATTGTGTTAGGGACTGGTTCACTGAATTCTGACCTCAGCCAGCTTTTCTGGCCTTTTTTCACTACTGCCCTATAAGACTCAGTCTACCTGCAACTGTGCATCCTGAAGGCATTGCTCCATTACATGGCTTTACTGTGAGGGCTTGCATGTTGCTGTGATGCTGAAAACTATGCTACTGGTATTAAATAACAGCAGGATCACCCATGGTGGATAGGTTTCAGCTGAGTTTCTAGACTAAGGCATCCCACTCCTGAAACAATTAGCCACTGAAAACCCTATGAATATCAGACAAACACTGTCAGATAGAGTGCCAAAAAATGAGCCCCCCAGATTGGAAGGCACTCAAAAGATGAGAAAGCATTGCCTCCTCAAAGTAGAGTCTACCTCAATGACAGGAATGCAGTAAAGCCTCAGGGATCTCCACTTGCTAATATGGCACAACTAAATATGAGAAAGAACAACTATAAACATCCATTAATAATTGTAACGTGGAATGTACATAGTATGAATTAGGAAAATTAGAAATCATCAAAAGGGAAATGAAGCACATAAACACTGACATTCTAGGCATCGGTGAGCTAAAATGGACTGAGATGGGCCATTTTGAATCAGATAATCATATGGTCTATGCTTCAGGGAATGACTACTTAAGGAGAAATGCGGTTGAATTCATCATAAAAAAGACATCTCAAGTACAAAGCTGTCAGTGATAGAATAATATCCATACACCTACAAGCAAAACCAGTTAATATGACTATTATTCAAATTTATGTACCTACCACTAAAGCTACAAGTGAAGATAGGGAAGATTTTTTCCAGCTTCTATAATCTGAAATAGACTGAACATGCTATCAGGATGTACTGATAATTACTAGTGACTGGAATGCAAAAGTTGGAAACAGAGAAAAAGGCTCAATAGTTGGAAAATGTGGCATTAGTGACAGAAATGATGCTGGAGATGGCAGATATAATTTTCTCAGACCAATGATCTTTTTATTGCAAATACATTTTTTCTACCATAAACTGACTGTACACATGGAAGTCACAAGATGCATTATACAGGAACCAAAATGACTACATTTGTGGAAAGAGACAATGGGAAAGCTCAATACCAAAAGTCAGAATAAGACCAGGTGCTGATTGTGGATCAGACCATCAACTACTCATATACAGGTTCAAAATGAAACTGAAGAAAATTAGAACAAGTGTATGAGACCCAAGATAGACTTTGAGTATATCCTATCTGAGTTCAGAGATGACATCGAGAACAGGTTTGATACATTAGATACTATAATAGTAGAACAGATGAGTTGTGGCATGATATCAAAGACATCATTCATGAGGGAAGCAAAAAGTTATTAAAAAGACAGGGAAAAAAGAAAAGACCAAATTGTATGTCAAAAGAAACTCTGAAACTTGCCCTTGAATATTGTACAGCTAAATTGAAAGTAAGATATGACAAAGTCAAGAAACTAAACAGAATATTTCAAAGGGAAACTTGAGAAAACAAAATCAAATATTATAATGACATAAGCAAAGATCTTGTGATAAAAAACCAACAAGGAAGAACAAGCTCTGTTTTTCTCAAATTTAAGGAATTGAAGAAAAAATCCAAGCCTTGAGTGGCAACACTGAAGGATTCTACAGGAAAATATTAAATGACACAGGAATCAAAAGAAGATGCAAGGAATACACAGAGTCATTATATCAAAAAGAATTGGTGGATGAACAACAATTTCAAGAAGTGCATATGATCAGGAACCAATGATACTGAAGGATGAAGTAAAAGCTGCCTTGAAGGAATTGATGAAGCACAAGGGTCCAGGAATTGGTAGAATATGAATAGAGATGTTTCAACAGATACAGCACTGGAGGTGGTAATTGTTTATGTCAAGGGATTTGGAAAACAGCCACCTGGCCAACAGACTGGAAGAAAATCATATTTGAGCCTATTCCCAAGAAAGAAGATTCAACTGAATGTGGAAATTACCATACAATATCATTAATATAACACACAAGTAAAATTTTGCTAAAGATCATTCAAAAGCAACTGCAGCAGTATATTAACAGAGAACAGTCAGAAAATCAAGCTGGATTCAGAAGGGGGCGTGGAACAAGGTACATCATTGCTGATGTCAGATGGATATTAGCCAAAAACAAAGAATACCAAAAAGGTGTCTATGTTTTATTGATTATGCAAAGGGACTTGGCTGGGTGGATCATACCAAATTATGGATAACATTGCAAAGAATGGGAATACCAGAGCACTTAATTGTACTCATGCGGAATCTGTACATGGACAAGGAGGCAGTCATTCAAACAGAACAAGGAAACACTGCCTGGTTTAAAGTCAAGAAAGGTTTGTGTCAGGGCTGTATCTTTTCACCATACCTCTTCAATCTCTATGCTGAGAAAATAATCTGAAAAGCTGGACTTTATGAAAAAGAATGAGGCATCATGATTGGATGAACACTCATTAACAGTCTGTATTATGCAGATGACACAACTCTGCTTGCTGAAAGTGAAGAGGATTTGAAACATTTACTGATGAAGATCAAAGACCACAGCCTTCAGTATGGATTGGGCCTCAACATCAAGAAAACAAAAATCCTTACAACTGGATCAGTATGCAACTTCATGATAAATGGAAAAAAGATTGAGGTTGTCCAAGATTTTGCTTTACTTGGTTCTACAATCAACACCCATGGAAGCAGCACTCAAGAAATCAAAAAACATTGCACTGAGAAAAGCTGTTGCAAAAGACCCCTTTAAAGTGTTGAAAAGTAAAGACATCACATTGAAGACAAAGGTGTGCCTCACTTGTGCCATGTTATGTTTAGTTGCATTATATAGTTGTGAAAGCTTGACATTGAATTGAGTCAGGAGAAGAATTGATGCTTTTGAATTATGGTGCTGGACATGAATATTGAATATACCATGGACTACCAAAAGAACCAACAGATTTGTCCTAGAAGAGGTGCAACTAGGGTGCTCCTTGGAAGCAAGGATGGCTACACTGCATCTTACATATTTTGGACATGTAGTTGGAAGGGACCAATCCCTGGAGAAGAATATCATGTTTAGGACAGTGGCAGGTCAATGATAAGAAGTAAAACCTTCAACTAGATGGATTGACCCAGTGCCTGCAACAATGGGTTTAAACATAAAAAAGAATTGGGGAGTCTTTTGTCCTGTTGTACATAGGGTCACTATGAGTCAGAACCAACTTGATGGCACCTAACATCAACAACCCTTCCCAGAACACAGTGTCTCTCCTAAGTCTTTTACTATATATCAAAATGAGCATTCTTTTGTATATAATTCAAAATTATTATCTTCATGACATTTTCCCTGGCCATCCCTATTGGAGCATCTCTCTTTCTCTCCTGAATTCCTGTGAGTCTCCAGGTCCAAAAGCCTCTGACAGCCTTGATCCATGTGGTTTATTCCAGGGTGGCACTACATTTGACAACGTTCAGCACCAACAGGCAAGAAATTCTCTCATACCCTACATTCAATGGAGTAGTCAATCACCAAACATTGCTTCCATCAAGAAGCCCCTCCTGCTTTATCTCAATTATTTACTATCTTCTTTCTTTTCTCCCATTTTATTACATACATAAGAATTAAACTTTTCCAGCAAGTCTCCCTTTTTGTCCTTCTCTGCCCATTTGTTGATTCTGCATCTCTCTCTCTCTCTCTCTCTCTCTCTCTCTCGCTCGCTCTTTCTCTCTCTCTCTCTCTCTCTCTCTCTCTCTCTCTCTCTCTCTCTCTCTCACACACACACACACACACACACACACACACACACACACACACACACACACACAGTTAAAAACTATCTGGAAGAGGCAGACTCTCCAGAGGATGGAAGGAGAGAAATTAGACTAGAGATAAGAGGAAGTTGTATGAGAAAGGAGGGACTATAAGTGCCAGATTAATAAATTTTACATCCATTACTATTTGGAAAATTACATTGTATGAAAATTTGTGCATGTCTATTTTGTTCTCAAATGAATTTTAGGTTTCTCAAAGGCAGAGATCAAGTCTCCCTCACAGAGCTTACCCTACTACCTGATACATTGTTTGCTCATGCTAGCTTTCTCTCTCTTTCTCTTTCTTTCTCTCTCTTCTCCCTCTCTCCTTCCACAAATATATATATAATGAATTACTGAGAACATTAATTAATAAATTAATGATAATCAAGAGGCTTCCAGGAGCCGTGGTTGTACTCTCCAATAGTTATGCAAGGAAGCAAACTAATGACATCCTAGTTCTTGATCCCCGGTTTTATTTCTACCATATCTGTATAGACATCATTAGCGAGGCCTTCTGATAAGTGAGATCTCTCTAGGAGAGAGGCTTCCTACTAGGATTTCCAAGCTTATTTGGATCTTTCTGTGAAATATTAGCAGATATGACTCACAAAATATACTTCTTAAAAATGAGCTTGAATTTCCTTGCCTTTAGCAGTAGCTTTTAGAAGCAGCAGAGAGAATAGCCTGGAAGAAGATCCATAGTTGGTGAAGGCTGAGGTCATCAAAGTTAGGAGGTTAGTGAGACAGGCCCCTTGCCAGAGTGAGTGAAAACAAAACTCAATCCTCCCATCATCTAGGGTTTCAAAGCTCCAATAGGAGTAATAATCGCAATTTCATTGCTGTAATATTTTATACTTTTCAGTTAGTGACCCATTTAATCTTCTGAGCAATTGTGAGGCTTTCTTTCCAATTCCTAGTCATCCTTATCTCATCCACTTAATTACACAATTTAAAGTCACATATGTAAAAGGGTACACCCTATAAAAAATGGTACACCTTTACAACAGTGAAAAAATAAAGGGAGAAACAAATATTTTGACCACAGAAAAATAAACACAGGACAACACTAGTGTTCAGACTTTTAATTAATTATGATAATAATTGTGAGCCCATTATTATCACAATTATTTAGATTCTACTAGATACCAGTCATTTTCCATGAATTCTATCGCCCAAAATACCCTGTGAAAAAATCACTTTTATTATTTTCGTTTCGCAGATTAGACAACCAAGGCCTAGAGAGGTTGAGATTTGACCAAGGTAAAAGCATAGTGGGTCAAGGTTTAAACCCAGGAGTTTTCTGGTCCTGTGCACTGAGCCACTGTATGAACTGTTTCCATGGTCAAACTAAATTACATTTCTTTACTACAGAACTTTGCAGTTTTTACATGCTAGTTTGCATTACAATTCCGCAAGAGTTGTTTTCTAAACGCATTTGATCATGAAATATTTGTGCTACTTTGGGAAACTTGCCATATATTTAGTCTCTATCTTGAATTCAAAGTCTCTGCAAAGCTATCTGATGTTTCTAAATCAGGAGCTGGGAGCCGAACAACCTATCATGAAAAATAAGAAGAAAAAGCACCTGGCATTTACATTGGATCAGGATCTATAGTAAGCTGTTATGCTCACTTTTGAAATGAAGAAACTGAGCTTTAGAGAGCCTTCTCCAATTAACCCAAGTGGTGGAGTCAGAAATAAAATCTAAGCAGACTGACTTCAGAAGAGATGTTTGAACTTTGGGCTATCGTGCCATGCAGAATAAGGAACAACCAAGAATCTCTGAGCAGTGTGTTACCATAGCAACAGCACAGGCTCTCAAGACTGTGACCTGGTCCAGATCAGCATAATCTTACTAAACCTCAAATTTTCCCTCCATAAAATGGAGGCACTAATATTTACATTCCATAGGTTGATATAAAGATTTAAGTAGATAAAGGACTTAGCACAGTAATTGGCCCACAGTAAATACTTAATAAACATAAGCTAATAACTCCCTTACTTCTAAAGAGAGCACGGAACATTTTTTAGAAGCATCTTACTTATAGGGTAAGATCAGGTTTCCTCTGAAATTTCTTTCAATATATAGATAACAATAATCAGGAAACATAAGGAAATATGGAGCCACAAACACTTTGTGCATTTGTCTTGTAGGAATAATTGCCATAGGGAGAAACATCTGAGCACACACAGGCTCAGTACATCTTTTATTTAGTAACTGAGCCATTCTTCATCTGCTCTCATTTGTTGTCCTCTAATCACTCTGTCAAATTTCATTTAGATTCTCTCTTAAAGAGATGATTTTCTTTATACATACTACATTCTTTTCTCAAATGTTGCTTACTTTATTTGCCATGGTTTGTCTAATTACCTAGTAGGCTCCCTGTAACCTGGGCTACTGACAATGGTGCCTACTCAACTTAGAACCACTCAGACTTTTTCCAGATTGTTGAACCCCCAAATATTCATGTTCATTTTATTTTACTTTACTATATTTTATTTTGTTTTGTTTTGAGACAGAGTCTTGCTATGTAACCCAGGTTGGCCTGGAACTCACTATGTAGACCAAGTTGACCTTGAACTTGCATTGATCCTCCTGCCTCTGCCTCCTGAGTGCTGGGATTACAGGCAAGCATTACCACACCCAGCCTCACTTCACATTTTAGACAAAGGAATGCAAATATTCTGCAGCCTCTTGGCCCTGTCTGGCCTCTGTCTTCATGTATCTCAGCAAGCACACCATATTTTCCCTGATCCACTAATTTGATATGCTTTATTTCAATAACATAACATGTAGAACTTCTAAGCATCCACAACAGCAAAAGCATACCTTTGAAAACACACAAGATCTCTATATATTATCTACTTCATTCTATACATTTCCTCCTGTGCTGCAGTGGCTTTCCCTTATGACCAATATAACCCATCAAATAAGCAGAAAAGAGAAAAAATAGAACAAATTTACTACTACCCAGTGTAAAACACCATCTATGCCAAGGCTACTACTAGTCTGTATGGTGCTTTCGTACAAATTAGAAAACGGTACTCCCTCTGAGATGCTGCACCTTCATGACAAAAAGTACAGAAGAGCAAGTCTAGATTGACTTCAGTTCTCACTTTCCCTCTCTTCTAGATACTCTCAGCAATACAAATCTCAAATACCTGTACATAGTGACCTTGATCATCTTTTCCTTGATCAACACAATAACTCCTTATTTATTCTCCCTTCTTTTTGTCCCTAACAAGCTATATACTATTTTCAACACAGTACTTAAACTGATCTTTTTCAAAATGTGAATCAAATCATACACCTCTCCTACTTGAAAGCCTCACACTTAGAATAAATACAAGTAGTACCATATAATTCAGCAATACCACTTCTAGATTTTTATCCAAAAGAACTTATGGATCTTGAAGAGATATCTGCACTCCTAGGTTCATTGCAGCATCATTCACAACAGCCAAAATATGAAAACAGCATATCTTTTAATGGAAGAATAGGTAAAACATACATTCTATATAGAGTACATACAATAGGATATTATTTAGCCTTTAAAAGGAGGAACATATGGATGAAATTAAGGACATTATAGTCAGTGAAATAAGCTAGTCACAGAAGGTTAAGTGTTGAATAATTCCACTTATAGGAGGTATCTCAAAAATCAAGCTCACAGAAACAGTAAGTAGGATGGTGGTGGCCAGGGGCTGTGAGGAGAAGAAAATGGGATCTTCTAATATCTTCTAATAGACTCTATAGATCTACCGTAGATACCCTTTACTTTTCTTTTTCTTGTTTAATTGCTCTACCTAGGGTGTCCTGTGCTGATGGCCTCCTGATAGCCTTCTTTTTTACCGAATTACATTTCCCCAAACACTTCTTCTTGCCTAAGAGACTGCCTCCAAATTAATTCTAAATGTTAGGGTCACACCTTCCTGTTAGACTTGAACAAAATTACGTTTTGAGACTATGGAACTAGTGTTCTTGTTTTGATTTGCAGAGAATTCTCTACCCATCATGTTTTTAACCATCTACTTTCTTAAAAAGCTATATTAATGTATTAATTTTTCTGTGAAGTAGATCAGAAAGGAACCTGATAGCCCCGTTTTGGAAGAAGAATAAGAGAAGGACAAGAATTCACTCCAGAGGCATCTCTCCTAATAGAGTCCATATGTAGTTAATTCTCTTATTTTAGAACTTATATCCCATTAGTATTGGCCTCCTATACAGTCAATCACCCCATTTTTATAAAGATCACCAAAATTTAGGAGTCTAATAATGCTTTTGTGGCAAGAGTATAAGAAAAAAAAAAGTTCCTATTTACTGTTAGGGTGAGTCTACAATCCTTCTCAAGAGTAATTTGGCATTTCTATCCAAGTTTAAAGTGTACATTTACTTTGGGTGAGACATTCCATTCCTAGGACTCTAGTCTATGGTTATTCTTGCACAAATACATATATGTGGACAGAGATAGGTAGATACATAGACTTACAGATAGAAAACCTTTTCTAAGCATTATTTGGAACTGAAATAAATAGGCATAAAGTTATATATACTTAGGCAAATCTTGGAAAGATGCATGAAGAAACTACTCAAAATCACTAACAAAAGTAGGAACACAAAAACAACTGAGTACAGAGAAGCACCAAGTAGAAAGGTAATACTTTTATTTTTCCATTTGGGTGACAGTAATTAAATTTGTTAAACATGAATAGATTTTAGTTTTATTTTTAAATATCTAATTAATAAAATAAGAAATGAAGAAACTGTTATGTCTGTCCCTACAGGACTGTGTGAAGTAGACATCTAAGGGTACCCAACTTCTCTTTTGCATCATATTCCTGCCTCATTTGTTCTCATAGCAAAGGGAGGACACACGTCCTTCCTAAAATGAAAGAATCAACTTCAACATTTCAAGAGATTGCCCTTAAGACAAAGGATAAAACAAACAAGCACAGGGTCTCTGGTTAGAGTGGTGGAAATGGAAGGTTGTCCAGAAGATGACTGGCTTAGCAGAGTCAGCAAGACTTTTTCAATAATATCATCTGCCCTCATCCAAGGGGAGGAAATCTTGGTTGCTCTTTGGATCCTTTTGAATGGAGATTTGTTTCTCCTCACTTGAAGAATTGGAGCACAATCAAATTCATAACTTCAGTCCTCAGAGAAGGTGGAACAAAGGTTGCTCCAAATTCAGTTCTTTTAAATACAAGGGCTTGTGTGAATGCAAGAGATGGAGTAAGCATGTCCATTCCACACTGGAAAACCGAAGGGCATATTGTAAGAAAATTGGCTCTGGGTATCCAAGATATGGATTAACTAAAAAAACAACAAAAATGGCAATGGCTATGTGTTGAATATATACTCTGAGTCAGTCATCATGTTAAGTATGCTACATGGTGCTTTCTCATAGAAACTGTGCAAAGCATTTATCATTTAAAGTTAAATATTTATACTACAGATTATAGGCCCCAGAGAAAAGACTAAAACTGAATTTTCCTGATTTCTCAAAACACGTGTGCTTAACTACTCTAGGACAAGACGCTTTTATTTTTGCCTTGACACTCTAAATGGCATTTTAGAGAGCAGGATCACCCCGGCTGCCCTACATGACAGCAGAAAAGTTCACACGTCTGAACACCCATTATCCAAGCTGCCTGGGCCAAGGCTCAGGGCAGGAGTCACTCTCCTTCTCCCCTCATGTGGGAAAAAGCAGTTCTGTCAGAAATACAAGTAATAACAACTTATAAAGTGCACAGTCATCATTGTGTTGATCCTTCCCCAAGCTACTTTGGTTCTCCCAGACTTTCAATATAGAAACACAACTTTCACTTTCCTTAATTCTCTTGTTTTATTCTTCAAAACCATATAATCCTGTGAGGGAGATGCTTTGTTCCTCTCCTCCTCCTTTTCTTCCTCCCCCTCTCTTCGTCCTCTTCCTCCCCACTTTTTCTCCTCCTCCTCTTCCTCCTCTTTCTCCTCCCACTCCTCTTACACTACATAGATGTTGAACCAGGGCCTCACACATACTTTGCAAGTGCTCTACTACTGAACTGCACACACAGCCATTTTTAAATATTTTATCTTGAAACAGGGTATTGCTGAGTTATGCAGGCTGTCTCTGGCCTCAAACTTATAATGCTCCTATCTCCACCTCCTGAGTCGCCAGGATTATGGACATGTACCACCATGCCCAGCTGTTTTCTTCTTTTTATTATTGAGGAAATAGAAGATATGACATGTCAAATATCTTGACCAGAGTTACTTAACTAACTTCTTAAGCCCTCAAAATCTTATTTTCCTCTCTGACAACATGGAGCTAATACTATTCAACCCTTAAAGTGGTTGAGATAACATCTAGAAAGTGCAGGGCACAATAGTATGCAATATACTGCACCTACTCTCATAGTTAAGTAATGATATTACACTGTGTGGAGCTATATATAACCAGTGTAACCCTGTACACACTACACAACTACTTTAAACATATTTGCCCAATAGGAATATTATTACCCAACTTGAAGAGTTATTTTGAGGATTGAATGGAATAAGTGTACTATATATAATAGTTGGGGCTGGGATTTAGCTCAGTTGGTAGAGCACTGGGCTGCAGTCTCTGAGGTCCCGAGTTCAATTCTCAGTACCGCAAAAATGGGAGAAGGGCCTGGCAATCCACTCCCAAGGCAATCCTGAAACAGTCAGCCATTGAAAACCCTATGAGGGTCGCTATGAGTCGGATACTGACTTGACAGCACCTAACAACAACAACAACATATAATAGTTACAGGGAGAAGAACTGGACAACCCAAAAATCAGCCATTGAAAGCCCCATGAATGGCAGATAAGTCCAACAATAGTGTTTTATCTGTTATACATAGGGTTGCTGAGTCAGATACTGACTCGACAGTACCTAACAACAACAACAAACAGTAATAGTTACACTAACAACTGGTGCATACTCAAAACTCAATAAATAATAATCTTTGAAAATAACCCTATTGACATGTGTCCATCTATATATTTCCATGAACTTGACCTGTCATGTATAAAAGTAATATCTTCCCTCTCCTTCACCTTCTCTGAATCTACTTTTCCTCAGAATCCTTAGCAGAATGTGGAATATTAAGTGGGAAATTTTCCTCCCCTTGACATTGCTTTTAATAGGACTAGACAGCCTTATAATAGGCCTCCACTTTTTTTCTCATCTTCAAGTCACAGAGGACTCTTCCCAATGACCTGTAGTAAGACGCCTCAGAGGAGGCTATATTTTGGCCTGGGTCTTATTCAGAAACACTGCCGATGCAGCTCTTGGCTCTGACCACATGTTTGATCACTTTCCAGCACAGAATTTGATGTTAAAAGGAGGAAGAAAGAATCCATCTCACCCACAGCTAAAAATAATTTCAGAAGATTGTAGGCAAAGCAAAGGTGATGCCAGCTATCTCTTGGAACAGTAGATAAACTGGCTGCTCCCCATACATACTTTGTTTTCTTCTGTTCATGCTGGGGAAAGATTCACAAACTAAAATGGGAAAACTCTAGGCCTTCTGTCATCTAATCTTTAGCCCAAGGTTATTGCTGCCCTGTGCACTGTCTCTCTCTGAGTTAGCACAGCTCATTAGAAGACATGTTCCTTCATGCTCATCCTTCAGGTGCCCAGTTTGGGAGCTCAGCAGCTCTACATGAAATATGCCAGATTGCACAAGACACAAGATGGTTCACAGACACCTGGAACCAGGATAAAATAAGCTACTGGTGCAAGATACAGACAAGCAATATCACCAGGAGGCTGGAACATCAAAGGTGGTTTCAGCCATGTGGTCCCTTGATTCAGAAGGGTAATAGCTTCAGCTTCTAACTGCTGAAGCCAGTTTGGCACATGTCACCACTGACAGCAGGCACATATGCCTGTCTTCATGAGAACACAGGGAGCTATTTCCCATCTGCTATTTGTAATGTGATTATCTTCATGAAACACGCATGCAGAGAGCTAGCTGGGAAATAAAAAAGTCAAAGAATTCAATGCTGTAATTTTTAAAATTACATAGCTCCACACACAAAAATAGTGATGAATTCAGTACTACCCCTTCCCCCTTTTTTTGCAGTACTGGGGGTTGAACTCAGGGTCTAGTGCCTGCATGCTTTGCAAGTGCTGTACCACTGAGCTGCACCTCCAGCCCATATTTTTACTTTTTGAGACAAAGTCTCACTAAATTACACAGACTGTCTCTGGTCTTGAATTTGTGATCCACCTGCCTCTGCCTCCCGAGTCACTGGGATTACAGGCATGTGCCACCATGCCCGGCTAGTACTCCACTTTCATTAATAGATAAAACATACAGACCAAACAATCAACAAAGAAATTTCAGAGTTAAACTGCACCATAGATCCAATGGACTTAATTAGACATATACAGAATAGTCCATCCAAGAGCTATGCAATATACTTTCTTCTTATCAGCTCACAGAAGTTTCTCTAAAATAGACCACTTTTTAGGCTATAAATCAAATTTCAACATACAAAAAATGAAATAATTTATTGTATCTTATCAGGTCACAACCGAAGTACAGAGAGCATTTCCAACTTTGAAATTTATTTTGGTGCCACAAGGATGTCACTAAATGAAAATAATTTAAAGAATGTTTTGTTTGTAAGACTGAGTGAAAATATTTTTAATAAAATAATCACTGATTTAATTAATTTTTATTTTGTTAAAATTTTAAATTCAAACCCAAACAGAACATGAACCCTCTAAATTTTAATATATTTAACCCATACTTGAATATAAACCCAGTTCTTCACAGATTTGAAGCCATGTTGTTAACTATTTTATAATGCACAAGATGATTCACCACCACCCAAAAAATTATCCAAACTCAAATTGTTAACAGCACCGAAATTGAGAAACTCTATTGTATGATAAACTCATTTCTGACCTTAAAATTCCTCTAACCCACAGGTCCATCTATGTTTCACTTTTGCAGATTCCCCAACTCCCACTGCCTCTAATATTGATACTGTCTTTTATTTGCCATGACAGCTTTTGACATTGGTTTTCCATAACCAACTCTTAGCACACAGACTCCTGTGGTGGTGCTCCAGGAAGACAATGACAACTATTGACCTGACTAAAGCTATATTTAAAATCATCCTTAGAACCAAGAGACTGAGTTGGCTTACACTTTATTAGGAGTCTCTGAATGTTGGGACCTTATATAATGTTGTTATAAAATGAATTCAGTTGCTACTCATGAGATGCTCAATTTAAGAGACATCTTGAATGTGTTGAAGGTAAATTTTAGGGCATGTGACAATAATTGCTATTCTAGACACACTATGTTTTCCCAAGAAGTAAACTCGGATGAATTACCAAGAATGAATTCATAGTACGAAATCTGGAGGAACTTAAGCTACATTTCTAAGTTTTAGAGGTTTGTGTAAATAGCCCTACGTCCCATGTACCACTACTTAGTTTCCCTCTGATGAACGTTTTCCTACACTTTTTTATCATACATTTGAAAATCATTAGCTTGCTTTGCCTAAAAAAGCATTATGTTGCTTCCAATGAGGCTCTATTAACCATATTAATTTCAGAAACACTTTTAGGATAAACTGATTAAGTATGAGCTTTTTAAGCAGTAATCCGATATATTTTATGTATGATTCTTAATAACTTCTTAAAAAGCTCAACTACCTGTCTGGATTCATAGCCTCAGACCCAGTAACATGGACACCAGCAAACGACTAAAGTTAACTGAAAGTACTGAACCATTTTAAGATTGATTTATTTTGAATTAAAAATTAATTAAAATGAAAGGTGCTAGGTTAGCCTCTGCCTAGAAAAATTAGTCTGAAATTACAATGGAAATGTCTTAAATGAAATTTTTGTAGGATTCATCAAGATATATATGAGGCACACAAATAATACTTATGCTTTTTGTAATTTAAATACTGAGCTACTCTCATTTAGAGATAACTTGAATTTTAACCATGAGTACATAGGGGACTGAGTGTGATTTTAATAAATTTGAGCACATAATAAGAACCTGGATTATCTCACTTGCATAAAGCCATGTACTTTCATCCACTATTTGACAATATTTTGGTCAATGATGGATCATATATATGATGGCATGTACCAGATAGCTGGGGTGTGTGGTAGGCCATTCCACCTAAGTTTGTGGAAGTGCACTCTATGGTATTCACACAATGACAAAATCTCCTGAAGATGCATTTCTCAGAAGTCCCTGTTAAGTGACACACAACTATACTTGAAGGGTTTTTTTTCTTTTAGAAGCAGAAAATATCTGAAAAAGAAAAAATGATTTCCTCAAACAAAAACTATATTATTTTGTATAATTTTTCATTTTTCCTTATTGCCCGTAGTATACGGAACAGGAACCTCAAGAGGGCATTGGCAGCACAGACTACTCAGTGGAAAGGCAAAGCATTTAGAGGCATTTCCTCTGAGGTATACAAGATGATTTCAAACGCAGACATTTCTGTGTCTTCTGAATTGATGGCAAAGGCAGGGCAAAGCAGGACATTTTCTCTCTAAAAGTAAAACCACTTGCAACAAAGAGGGAAAATGACAAGTCTGAATCTTTGCACTTGCAAAATCCACCTCAGTTTACCCTTCAGGCTTCCTCTTATACGTCTTTACCCTTCCCATCCTGTGATAGAGACTCACTAGCCCCCGATGTTTCCCCAACACACCAAGATCCTCCATAGCTGTCTGATCACCTGAACCCTCTTCGCCTTCCTCTTTCCTGGAGCTGCTTCCCATTCATTCACCATTTTCCTTTCTCAGGAACCTTCCTGGACATCACACATTATCTTAATTCTCATAGGTTATAACCTCTTTTACCCTCTGGTTCTCAAAAAACAATTCAATTATGATTAATTAACTATATAAATCTATTTAATTATATTCCTCCTACTAGAATTTAATAGGAGAAGGACATGGCAATCCACTCCTAAAAAAATCCCAAAACAATCAGCCATTGAAAACCCTTTGAGGGTCACTATGAGTCGGACATGACTGGAGGGCACCTACAACAACAACAAACTAGAATTTAAATCTCACTTGATGCTTGAATGAATGTTCAGTGAGAACCCAAGAGAAGTATTTTGTCTACTACTAGCTGATTTTTCCTTTTCTTCTCCACCAAATACATTGTATCCACCAATGACAGACTGTCCACCTACCCCCCCCCCCAGGGCTGGGGATCCAACACTGGGCCTTGTGCATATTAGGCAAGCATTGTACCACTGAGCCACATCTCCAGACTTAAAATTTAAATATCATTGTGATAATAATTTTTGGTTTTATATTGTCATTTTATTCTAGAAACTAGCATAATGCCTGGAACACGGTACTTAATATGTGTCAAATGAATGAATAAAAATAAACTTGTGTGTTTTGACATAGTTCAGAGTTTCAGTATTTGCTTAGCAAGTACAAAGCCTTGGGTACAACCTCTAGTACCAAAAAAAAAAGTGAGAAAGTAAATTTATACATCCTTAACCCCATCCTTACTTTTTTCATTTGTTTCTTTTCTGAGTATGTATAATTAAACACAGTTTGTATTAAAAGTAGTCCCATTCCACAATCATGCAAAAGAGTCTCCACAGATATTTCCCACAGGGCATAATTAGCTAATATGCATATAGGGTCTAAGCTGCCAGGGAGTTAACAAATATAAAGCCTTCATGGGTAAGAACAGTGTTTGATTCACAGAACTTAAAGATGAGGAATGTCAGCTAGTTAATCCCAGGCCAAAGAGAAAAGAATTACCAGCTGCTGAGATTCTAGTCATTCATTTGTGGCATGTTTAAATGTTCCAACCATTTATTTATAATTAGGCACAATGGGGAGATAAAATGAACGTTCCTGTATAATTCTTTGCAGGCATTTCTATAAAGATTGTCATGATCTGTTGCAAAGTCTTAGCTATTGTCTGTCACATGGTTACTTTAAATGAGGACAGCCTGCTGAAATTCCTACAGGGGACAGTAATATCTGAGTAAAGCCAGGTAAGGAGGGGGTTCTGCACCAAATTGGAGAATCTATACCCCATCAAAAGAAATAGACTTGAGTTCCCTGCAGTGAGCAGCTGCAATATAAAACATGGGGACCCAGTGTGATTATAAAATATACTCATTTTTAAATGAGTCACTTTTTAAATTATATAGTAAACACACACACACACACACACACAGACACGCACGCACACACACGATCAGGTTGGACATACCTGAGGGCTATAAGATTGCAAATCCCAGTCAATAATCTCTATCTTTGTTTGACCAGAGAATTGGCCCTGGTAAGAAATGTCTGGTCCTGGTAAGAAATGTGATACTCAGGTATCACATAGAGCACAGACTTGTCACCGCCAGGTGTCTTCTTGGCTCAAAGTTCAAAGAAACTGCTTTACTCTTTCATTGCCAACAACATAGAAATCTTCCCTCTCTCTCTGAAACCCAATTGGTGACAAACTCAGTCTTAATTTACAATAAGGACCAAAAAATCTCATTCTAGCTTGTACTTGACCACACAGAGATGACCTGTTGAAGGAAATTTCAACTCCATTCAACTTGTCCCCCTTCCAATATAGCCTGTCTCTTGGGCAGAGAAAGAAAATTGTCATGGTGCTTCCCTTTTTGTTTGTTTTATTCATTCACACATGTTGAAACATTTTTTTAAGTGAAATGTGAATAAGACAAAGAAGTAAGTGTTAAAAGGGAGCCGGACATGGTGTCACATGCTTGTAATCCCAGCGACTTGAGAGGCAGAGGCAGGAGGATCTCAAATTCGAGACCAGACGCAGCCTGCATAATTTAGCAAGACCCTGTCTCAAAAAAGTAAAAAAAAAAAAAAGGGGGGGGGGGGCTAGGGGTGTAGTTCAGTGGTACAATACTTGCAAAAGCTCACAAGCACGAGGCCCTAGGTTCAACCCCCAGTACCCAGGAAAAAAAAAAAAAGAAAAGAAAAAAGAAAAAGAAAAAAAGTGTTAAAAGGTTGCCATATTTTCTTCAAGTCTTTTCTTTAAATAAGTGAAATAAAATACTACAATGAATATAAAAATGTCTTTTTCTACTTCCCAGTCCCCTCAACCATCTCTTTTCCTGAAGTCCATCTGTATATAGCTTATTCCTTTTACATTTTTTACATATATATGTAAAATATATATATGTATGTGTGTATGCATCAAATAGCAGTGGTTTTGTATTGTGTTGGAGGCTTTCACATGCATGGATGTCATCGTCCTGCATGTATCATTCCGCAACATATTTTTATGGGTATCACCATGTACTTAAAATCTGTCCACAGATAGAGGGACATATGCACATGAGCGCTCTCTCTCTCTCTCTCTCTCTCTCTCTCCCTCCCTCCCCCCCCTCCCCTCCCCTCCCCTCCCCTCCCTTCCGCACTCTCTCTCTCTCACACACACATGCATGCACAGAGACAAAGTATGATAAAAAGAGTTCATTCCTTTTAACTTATGTACCTCATTTTTTGTCTTTTCCTAAAATGATGTTATATATGCCAGAATATAACACATTGCCCTCTCCCCCGAAAAAATACATATATATCACTCAGAGAAAGAATTGCCTGTGAAACTTTGCAGTATTTGCTATTATGGGGCAATCTTTCAACTACTTTATTTCTAACCATAAGACATTATTGGAAAAGGCACATTATCTAGAAATAACTAGCAATAACTAGAAATAACTAGATCCTGCAAAGATAGCTTCAGAAGGAAGAAAAGAAAGAGAGAAAGAGACAGAGAGAAATAAATTTAACATAGAATAATAACCTATAAGACATCACAATTCCAAGTGTTGTGTATCATTACCCATTATCCCTTTAAAAGTCATTTTGAAATAATACATGAATTAGTGATGTTGTGGAGAGCAAGTACATACTATATGACAAATGGCAAACAACATTAATGTTAAAGCATATGGATCCCTGTAGTACGATTAGAATTTTCAAAGAAAATATCATGGACTGATTTATAAATTGCTGAGGATGACACGCTCTGGGACATAATTTGTTTGACTCAGAAAGTGGATCCTTGTGAATAAGAAACCTGACATCAAAGATATATACAAGAAATTTGTCAAATCACTTTCTGAAATATGCAGAAATATAAAATATTGAGAAAAAGAAATAACACTTCCAAGTTATTATTTTATACATTGTGTAACTTTTAAAAAGTATGTTTAACATTTTAAGTAGTTAACTCTTTTATATTCCTGTTTTTAAGTGTCATTGAGTCGGGCCTGACTTATAGAAACCCTTTGTACAACAGAAAGAAATACTACCCTACATCCTGCTATGCACATGGTCTTTTCTATGTTTAAGCCCATTGTTGCAGCCTCTGTGTCAGTCCATCTATTTGAAGGTCTTCCCCTTTTTCACTGACCTGCCCCTCTCCCAAACATGATGTCTTTCTCCATGGATTGGTCCCTCCTGATATGTCCAAAATACATAAGATACAGTCTAGCCATCCTTGCTTCCAAGGAGCATTCTGGTTGCACTTCATCTGGGACAGATCTGTTGGCTCTTTTGGAAGCCCATGGTATATTCAATATTCATCTCTGGCACCATAATCCAAAAGCATCAATTCTTCTATCTCCCTTACTCACAATCCAGCTTTCACAAGCTGGATTGTGAAAGGATGTGACTGAAAATACCATGGTGTGAATCAGGTGCGCCTTTGTCTTCTATGACATCTTTACTTCTCAGGACTTTAAAGAGGTCTTTTGCAATAGCTTTTCCCAATGCAATGCATGTTTTGATTTCCTGACTGCTGCTTCCAAGGGTGTAGATTATAGAACCAAATAAAACAAAACGCTATATAACTTCAATCTTTTCTCCATTTATCATAAAGTTGCTTACCAAACCTCATTTTTAATCCTCTCATTTTAAAAATGGAAGAAGATATACTGGTCAGCTTATGCTGCATTTAAAAAAAATAGGCCATGGATGTCATTCAGTGGTAGAGGTACAAAGTCCCTGCATTGATCTGCAGCACCAGAAAAAAAAAATGTGTAGTTTAAACAACAGAAATTTGTTTCTTGCAGTTCTGAAGTCCAATATGAAGGTGTTGGCAAGATAGGCTTTCATTTTGAGGCTTTTTGTCTGGCCACGATCTCATTGTGCACTCATACAGTTACCTCTTCTTTGTATGTGTGAGGCAAGGAAGGAAGCAAACACTAACAGAGCAGGCTCCCTCCCTTTATGATGTCATTTAGCCTTAAGTACTTCTGTAAAGGCCCAGCTTCCAAATACAGCAATACTGGGGAAGTAGGTCTTTAGCATACGAGTTTTGGGAGGACACAAATATTTAATCCATAAGAGAGAACCACTGAGTATTTAATGTTGCATTATATTTATGCATATAAATTTTTTCTAATTTTTTATTACAGTGTAGCAATAAATATCTTTGTATTTAATTCCTCCTATACATGGCCACTAACAAGAATTTCTCTGGTGTATATGCCTAGGACAACTGGAGTATTACTTGTGTACTCTGTGATATCTTTAAAATTCTATGCTGCTTCTCAGAAGGACTTTTTGTTTTTCAGGGGTCAAAGAGCCACTGAGAAACAGGCTAAAATCCCAGGTCAGTTCCTCTCAGGAGTCTATAACAACAGATCCCTTCAAAACACAGCACTTTGAGCAAGGTGAACTTATGCTCACTGATTGGCTCCCTCACCCACCATTTGTGAATTAGGGACTGGCTAGAGTCACACCCTTAAAGTGACACTAACAGGAATGGATCATTGGTCAGCCACAGGAGAATTTGCCACTTGCATTTTGCCCACCTCTGCAAAGGAGGCATCCCTCATCATATATACAGAGTGCAGACCCCAGGACAATTGTCTGTACATGGTTTCTGAGCACTCCAGTCATAGTATAAGGTCTTGGCCATTTCCAGAGCATAGAGGGTCCTCAAGAGGCAAAGAGCCTCTAGATAAAGGCAAACTTTCCCCAATAAAGTGAACTGGCACTTGATTAAGAATAAAAGCCATAGGTAATCTCGAGAAGCAGCAGATCCAGAAGCAAAGTGCAAAAAAGCTCCATTCTCTGCAGTAATTCCTTAAGTTTATCCCTTGCTAAAATGAAAGCCCCTAAGCTAATATATCTGAAATGTCAGTGACTTCACTTCACTCAGTGCAATGGAAAGTACATAAACCCACAAAATTAGGTTCCCCCCCACAAAATGTCTGTGGAATAACTCAGAGACAATCAACAGTTGTTCAAGGTTATAGTCATAGGATTTGAGTAAGAACTCTACTTCTGGAGAGCTGTGGACAAGTTCCTTAACCTCTGAGCCTCAGTTTCCTTCTCTACAAAATGGGAATAATAATGCACTTTTTATGGGGTGACTATAAGGACCAGGGATTTAGCTCAGTTGGTAGAGCGCTGCGCTGCAGTCTCTGAGGTCCCGAGTTCAATTCCCAGCACCGCAAAAATGGGAGAAGGACCTGGCAATCCACTCCCAAGGCAATCCCGAAATAGGCAGCCATTGAAAACCCGATGAGGGTCGCTATGAGTCGGATACCGACTCGACGGCACCTAACAACAACAACAACAATAAGGACCAATAATCATAGTGTGAGGAACTAGCAATACCAGCAATGCCTAGTATGACCTCTGCTACATAGAAAGTGTTTAATACAACTATATGTTATATTTTCCTCTTTTCATTTTACATGTAACAAGAACCATTACTAAATATTAATATTAATACTAATGGCATCAGTCATTGAACATTTTTTCTATGCCATTGAGCTAATTGATCTCATTCAACCTTCACAATCAGGATAAATTCTTTCATGTTCAATTTATAGAGGAAGAAACTGACTCAGAAAGTTAAGTAATTCCTCCTAGATTAGACTTTGAGTGGCAGAAATTGGACTCACACTAAATTAGGCCAGCTCCACAGCCCCTTTCTTCACCATGATAGACTAACCATCGTGTAAAACTTCTCCCACCAAAGGCAAATTGGAACAACAGCAATCTCTGAGTGAATCGGGTATATACACAGCTACCTGTTCCCCAGGAGTGGGACAAAATTAAAAATTCCTAATGATTTCTAAACCCCTAAAATTTCTAAGTAGGTAGAGTTAAGGATTATTTTTTCATTGTGAAGTCTCTGGGCAGTTGACTAGCCTACCTGTCCACTTCACCTCTGCAGATAGGGTAGGGAAATCCCACTGTGAAAACTCTTATTCTCAGACATGATAGCACAGTCTCCAAATGAGCTTGGCAGCTGTCACATAATGCACGTGTTCTTTCTGTCTCTCTCTCTGTTCTATCTATCTATCTATCTATCTATCTATCTATCTATCTACCTATCTATCTACCTATCTATCTATCTATCTATCTATCTATCTATCTCTATCTCTTTCTCCTTTTCTCTCCAATCCCGTGTTTCATCCCTCAGGTAAAAACAAAGCTTTATTCAAGGACTCAGAAGATTCAGTATACTCTCAGTGGTTGAAGAATAAGCATTTAACATTTTTTAAAGGCTATAAGAAATTAGTGACCACTTCTACTTGCTTCTGGAATTCATGTGGAGGATACATGTAAAAGTAGTTATGTCTAACATTCTAAAAACTGTCTTTAGGCTGTGCATTGTAGGTCAGACTCTAAAAAGAATGAACACTGGAGCAACTAGAGAACTGATCCATTTCCTTTCCTTTCTTGGTTCATCTAATTCTAAATGCCCACACTGTACAAAGTGCTGGTAATTGAGGGCTTGGAAGCATAGTCCTCACAGCAGATTGTCACTTCCTGGACAGTATGACTGGGCTATGCCAGAAGGAAACAGCGTGGAGTCATAGTTACAAAGGCCATGGGTTATTGATCCCTGCTCCATGCCACTCACTGTGTTTACATATACTATATTCTTCTGCCCTTGGGACAAGTCTTTATTATTATAAATATAGAAATGGAAATTCAAATGATATAACTTTTCTAATGTCACATATTTATTAAGAGGCAAGGATGGGATTAAATTCTAGATCAACCTGATAACAGAACCCCACTTCTTTTTTTTTTAAGTTTTCAAAACTTTTTTATATTTTCTTTTTTATTATAAATTTTTAATGTACATATTAATGTGATTCATTTTGACATGCTTTTCATTGTGACATTTCCATATATGCATTTTGATAAACAATATTCATATAGGTTACCCCTTACCCTCCCCTATGCTGTCCCCTCTCCCACCCTTCCCATCTAAGTTTCCCATCTAAGTCTTCTCTATCTTTTACTTAGTAGTATTTTTCTATATGTCCTTGAGAACCCCACTTCTTAATTACTCTGTAATGCTGTCAAGAGAATACAAGGGTCTGAAGGACAAGCATAATGACCCAGGAGAAAGAGTTGGAAAGTCACTTCCTTCCTGGCCTGGACCTGGCAAGAGTGGAGTACAAGTTGGGCTGGGATAGGAGCCCTGGTATGGCAGGATCAGGAGATGGGAGTTGTCCTGGAAAGCCATGGGAAGCATTGAAAGAATTCAAGTAGAGCAATTCTATGTCTGGATTTTACTTTCATAAAAATCACTCTGGCTTCTCCATAGGAAATGTATCAAAGAGAGGCAAAACTGGATCATGGGAGTCATATCAGGCTAATAACAATACCAATGATAGTAACAGCAGCTAGTGTTCAATGTTGCAATGACTCAAAAAGATGAGCATCTGAGAGGCTATACAGAAGGTAATGATCATATAGCAGTAAACAGGGCAGTCAAGAAAGATGCCTTCTCTTATTTGACAAATAATATTTTCTCATTTGTAGCAGTCTTTACCCATTTTCTGCAGTGCAATTTTTATATAGAAATAGCTAACCAAAAGCCAATTGAAATATCTTGTTCATTAATCACTCTTTATATATGAAGTAAACCACTTGATACTAAACAGTGTCAAAGATAAAAATGAACTCTTAGATTTATACGACAAATAATGACAAAATAACATGTAAGTGTTTTTCCTTAAAGATAACCTAGACAGGCATTATCTGGAGGGAGGGACACAACCACGTTTTTAAAAGAAGAACCAAGCAGTCTTTGTGATGGCACTGTTCTGTATCTTGATTGTGATGTTATTTTTACACATCTACATATGATAAAACCATATAAAACTAAATTCATACACACTAATTACACAGCAATGATTGCATATAAAACTGATGAAATCTGAATGAGGCTGATGGATTATATCAATGCCAATGTGCCAGTTATGATATTATCCTAAATTTATGCAAATGTTACCACTAAAGGAACCTAGGTGAAGGGTGCACATGATCTCTGTGTATAATTTCTTGTAACTTCTTGTGATTCTATGATTATCTCAAATAATAGAATAGCATTTAGAATAATCTAAATCAGCGGTTTTCAATGTACTGTGTGTTCTGAATCACTTTGAGAATTTAATGAAAACAATAGATTCTCTTTCTGCAATATTTTACATGCAGAATTTTTCATACCACTCCATAAAGTTCACAGAGTCTCTAAAATTCCTCTGTGTCTTTACATTTTTCCATTGTACAAATCCATTCAAACACATCTGGGGAGTTGATGCTTTGCCTTCCAAGGTTAGTGCTCAAGTTTACTCTAGAGCAAGACTGTTCAAATCCTGTCTCTTCAACTTCCAGAACACTACCCCTCTCCATAGGTCAGTTGCTTACCCTCTCTGTGCCTTAGTAGCCCATCAGGAAAATGAAATTTACAATTGTACCTGCATTGTGAAGTTTCATACTAATTAATCCAATTTATATGATAAAGCACTTAGAAGAATGCCTGGTGTATAATAAGCACCAAAAAAAAATGTTACCATTACTATCTATGAGGCTATCAGGTATTGGTTCCTTCCAATCTTCCCTGCTTCCTCTTGCCTTTTATTCCATTCCCATATGCTGCTTGAACCCTAATTCCTCCCACTTCAGAACCTTTTCATATGCCGTCCTTTTTTCTAGTCACCACCTGCTCACCCTCATTCAGCATGCCAATGCTACAGCTCATCCATCCTTATCTCAATGCAAGTATCTTCTCCTCAAGGAAGACTTCTCTTGATCTCCTTTTATATGCTCTTGTGGAGCTCAACACTTCACAGTATTTATTGTAGACACTGTTTCATTGTATACCTCAAGAAAGTTTCATGACATAGCCTCTCTACTAGATCTTAAACTCTACAACATAAAGACTAGATCTGATTTTGCTCTCTATGGTGTCCTCAGCACTTAAAACAGTCCTAGGTTCATTATAAATACTCAGTAAATGCTTGGTGAATGACCAAAAACATAAATGAATGAATGAACCAGATAGGTAAAGAGGCTGTTCACCCAACAAGGGCAAGTTTCTTTCCCTATTGTCAGTTCACAGGAAAGAGCACTTACATTCAAAGGGATTTCATTTTCCTTAGAGGATTTCCATACCTCTCATCTCAAGTTTTTATCTTGATGAAAGGGATTCTAATGCACTTACTTTTTGTAACGTACATGGGAATACATGAAAAATGAAAGCACTATCAACTATCAAAATATCATTCTGCATTGGAACATGCATACACACACACCATCAGTCAGTCACTCACACACAAGACAGACCCAAAGAGGAAATTAAATTCCCTGGGTCTTTTCAATGTTCATAATTATAGCCCATCAGTATTTATTCATCTTCTTACTGTGCTGATTTTCAAGGAAATAAGTGGTATTTAATGAGAAAAAATAACATGGAGCAGGAAGAAAGCTTACCATCAAGCTTTCTTCCATCTCCAGTTATACCCCTAATCCTCCTAGACACTACATGCCCTCCAGTTTTCCCTGCTCAAACATATTAGTAGAAAGTTCCCGCAGTTAGATTAATTAGATCAATGCTGAAGTTTTCATTTGCTATGTGAGTTTAACAAATTAATCTGGCATATAATGAAATATTGTGAAACAATTTCAGAATGGATATTGCAAATGCTGCCTTGTTCAATTACTGTCAAAATGCACATACAGGAAAAATATGAAAATCTGAACATATAATTGCAGACTTAATTACCACTCTGTGCTAACCAGAGGCAATCATAGTGAATTTGTCAAAGCATTTAAACTAGTTCTGAAGTCTCTTTCTAATTCCAAAGAAATGGGAACACATGGCCAAACACTAAGCCAACAACTAACTCAGTGTTTATTTTTCTTGAATTAATAAGATGGCTCAAAAATCATCAGGTCAGGATTTTTCAATGGGCCACAATAATAGTTTGTACAACTTAATGGTTTATAAAGTATTTTAATGTACACTATCTCACTTGAATTATCTTAAGAATCATGATTATGTATGAAATTTAACAATCCTGTCCCTTGTCCTCAAAATAAACTATTCATTTACTTAATAAATATTGATTGCCTTCTGTATCACCTATACTGTTCTAAGTACTAAGACACATCTGTGAACAAAACAATGTTCTTCTTCTAAGGAGGCTGATATTGCAACAACAATAAACACAAATGATTCATAAAGAAAAAAACAATGTTATGATACAGAAAGAGGTTTCTGAAGAAACAATATTTGAGCCCAAGCATTCTCATATTTGTGTCTGAAAAATGTTTTATTCCTATATGTTTAGTACACTCTTGACTGAACTATTGGCATAACTTGGCATACATCTTATGCCACAGATGATAATCAATACACCCAAGGTTACCATTCATTTCAACATTCTTCATGCTCACACCTTGACCAGAGCAAGTGCTACATACTACAATGATCTGCTTTGCTCAAAGTGACGATTTGTACTATAATATTTCTTTACCCCCCTCAAATAGCTTCACATTTATCTTTTCCTCTGATTCTGAGAAATAGGTATTTTTATCTCTATTTTGCAGGTGGGGAAATTATGACTTTCCTTGGAATATATGGAAAGCAAATGGCTCAAATACAAGACTATAGACTCCTGGTCCAATGTCCTTTCAAGAATAAACATCAATGTAGAGGATTCCACTCAGTTTAATGAATATGCACTAAGTTGTTTTCTTCATCACCAGTTAACAGAGATTGACCTTATGAAGCTTATAGTCTAATTGGGATAACATTTATATAATTAAAGTCTTCCCTAGGTCCTGGAGTAGTCTTAAAAGTTTTTGGCTTTGGTTCATTTTGTTCAATTGGAAATAAGCTCTCCAAAACAATATTGAAGGCTTGAGCTTTAATTCTGCTATTGGTTAAGAATATAAATATATACATACATTGTGTGTGTGTATGTGTGTGTGTGTGTGTGTGTGTGTGTGTGTGTG
Organism: Pedetes capensis; assembly: GCA_007922755.1. Taxonomy (NCBI): domain Eukaryota; kingdom Metazoa; phylum Chordata; class Mammalia; order Rodentia; family Pedetidae; genus Pedetes; species Pedetes capensis. The sequence goes on from VMDO01006889.1 coordinate 55,738, forward strand.
TGTGTGTGTAGTTGTTGTTGTTGTTGTTAGGTGCTATAGAGTTGTGTCCAACTTATAGCTACCCTCATAGGGGTTTTGGTTTGGTTTGGTTTGGTTTTGGTTTTTTGTGTTTTTGCAGTACTGGGGGTTGAACCTAGGGCCTCTCGATTGCAAGTGCTGGACCACTGAGCTGCACTCTCAGCCCATTTTTTTTACTTTTTTGAGACAGAGTCTCACTAAATTATGCAGACTGCCTCTGGTCTCAAATTTGCAATCCTCCTGCCTCTGCCTCCCGAGTTGCTAGGATTACAGGTGTACACCAGTGCACCCGGCTCCTCATAGGGCTTTCAATGGCTGATTATTTCAAGATTCCCTTGGGAATGGATTGCCACATCCTTCTCCCATTTTTGCAGTGCTAGGAATCAAACTCGGGAGGTTAAAGATTGCAGAGCGGTACCCTACTAACTGAACTAAATCCCAGCACTATATATACTCAGCCCCTGAGAGTTCTTTGATCTGTTTCACTATCTGGATGATGGTCATTTGCCGCATACTTTTATGGCATTAATAAATATAGTCCAGGCCAGGATTTGTCCTGCTATGCATGCATGTACATCATCTACTCTTGTGTTGTTGAGGAAGTCTGGGTGAGACACCTCCTGATTGCCACTTTGAGTTGTTATGCTGGGTCTCTGGCCTTTGACTGTTCTGACACAGATCAAAAAGCATGGCCCAACTCATTTACTTTCTCTTCCCTGAAAGAGATTGGTTTGACAAATGATGAGTAATTCTTGTTTCTTTTTAGCTAGTGTCAAAAGCTACATTTTGCTGGGCCCCTGTGGCTTCTGCTCTTCCCCTAGAGGGTGAAGGTTCAGGGCTCTCACCTTGATAATTGAAGAAAGGGCTGGAAAGTGGTTTAACAAGTGACCATCATTTCATTCTATACTGGAAGCATGACTCACCTCAAAGCACTCCTTGCCCAGCTTAGCCAAGGAGATGTGGAAACACTGAAGAATCTAGAAGGTCCACTGTTGATGAAAAGTGTTAGTTCAGCTGGGTGCGGTGGTGAACACTTGTAATCTCACCCACTCAGGAGGCAGAGGCAAGAGGATCATAGATTTAAAGACAGAGGCAGCTTGCATAATTTAGCAAGACCCTGTGTCAAAATAAAGACACAAAAGGGGCTGGGAGTGCAACTTAGTGATAGAGCACTTGAAAAAATATATGGGAGGTCCTGGGTTCAGCCTACAGGTACCACACACACAAAAAAAGTATGTCAGTCCCCTTAAGACAGTACATCAGCACACACTTCCCCAAGCTCAGCAAAGCCTCTGTGCTTGGTTTGGATATACAGGCTGCTCCTCTGATGAAGAGAATGGATCAACAGGGACTGAGTCAACAAATATGGTATCTTGACATAAAATAAGGACAAATGCTACCCCAACCCTCAGGCCCTGGTAGCCACTAGTCTATGCTCTGCCTCTATTATTTCAATTTTTAAAATTTTCACATAAAGGAGAATTGAACTCGGGACCTCAGAGATTGCAGCACAGCGCTCCACTAACTGAGCTAAAACCAGCCCTATGACTGAGGTTGCAGAGGCTAAATGACTTAACCAAGTTTTCCCGTTGTTAGAAATTGCCTTCCTATGTCTGGCTTATTTTTCTAAACATAATGTCCTCTAGATTCATCTATATGGTTGCAAAAATAGGATTTCCTTCATTTAGGGAATAATAGTATTCTATTGTGTATGTGCATATGTGTATATGTATCACATTTTATGTACCTATTCATCCTTTGATTGATACTTAGGTAGATTCCATATCTTCTCTATTATGAATAATACTTCAGTGAATAGTGAGAACCTTTTCAAAATATGGTTTCACTTTCTTTGGATATATGCCTAGAAACAAGATCATGAGATCAAATGATAGCTCCATTTTTTGTTTGAGGATCCTCCACACTGTTTTCCACAATGGTTGTACTGTAAGGCTGTTGGAATGGACTGTGCCACTTGGTACATGCTCGACATGTTTTAAAATTATTATTGTCATCACCATCATCATCATCATCGCTATTTCCAACAACACTCCAGCTGAAGTGCCAAAGCACAGGTGACATGCACCACAATGTGAAGCATGTGATGGGACCACATACAAGGCATCAGTCCTATTTTCTGACCAATGACTTTTCAGGACATTTGTCCCTAAGAATTTGAGTGGTTCTGGGGCTGTAGAGTTCTAGTTCATAGTTTTGTTGCCATCACAGAAAACATATAAACAGAAGGAGTCCTTATGCATTTGAGTCAAATATCTTGAGCTCAAAATGCAAAACTCCATATAAGAATTGAGAAGGCATAAGAGAAAATTCCAAAGCTAACTGTGATTGTTTTCGAGAGATAATTGAGGAAGGAATTAATCCTCTTTGAGCATTAGAAATAGAAACTTTACTGGCTACTAGATACCATGGTCAATGTTTTATATACTTCATCTCATTTCCTCACTGTAGTTCTAAGATGAACATACAGTTGTGAGTCTCATGTGACTGAGGCTGCTGTTGTTTTTGTTGTTGTTAGGTGCTGTCAAGTGGGTATCCTCACAGCAAACCTCATATGGTTTTCAATGGCTGTTTTCGGGATTGCCTTGGGAGTGGATTGCCAAATCCTTCTCCCATTTTTGCGGTGCTGGGAATTGAACTCGGGACCTCAGAGATTGCAGCACAGCGCTCTACCAACTGAGCTAAAACCAGCCCTATGACTGAGGTTGGAGGGGGCTAAATGACTTAACCAAGTTTTCCCATTGTTAGAGGCAGAGCTCATATATGTACTCCCACTTGAAAATGACATTCCTGTTTTTGATTTGCTGAAGCTACATATGATTAATAACTCAGCCAGAGGAAAACAGTAGGAAATTCAACCAATTTTGTCTCCTGGAATTTTGTATTTAAGATTCCAAGTATTTTTATATGGAAAATATCTGAACTATACATTTCTACTCAAAGCAAGCATCCAGTTGACTGATTGAATGAGTATTTCTCTTCCCATTTGCATCTCTTTGATGCACAAAAATCTATTCAGATTGACTTATAGAAACTGTCAACTAATTAGCTCACTAGCCATAGAAGCATCCATGTAGTAGTACATGGATTCCATGATTGAGGAAATTCTACATTAGATGGGACTCCATTTTATAAAATTTCCCTTCCAATAATTAAGAGTATTTATTATAGTGAAAGGAAATGACAAAGTTGTCATGCTATAAAGAAAACAAATCATCCCTAATAATTCCCTTTGATTCATCAATATCATATAAGACCTTTACAAAAGAAATGCATACCTAAGATAGGAAAAGGCAAGCATTTCTTGAATTCTATTCTATGGCACATTTGAAACACTTCAAATATGTTTCTTGACAGTTAATGTGCTTCTTGAGAAACACAGGAAATGTAAGAACTATGTACAAAACTAGGTAGAAAATATTGAGACCCTCTTAACTATATGAATATGCCAAGCCTTTTACCTTTTAATAGGTATTGCAAATCTCCAAGACAAGGGCTAGAATATGTACCATTTACCCAAATTATTTTATCACAGAGCCTTTCAGCAGAACGCAATTCAGGAAAACACAGATGCCCCAGAAAGCGCAGGGGCCATAGAGACAAGTACACTGAACTTGACTGCTTCCGCACCAGGAGACTACTGAACATGAGTCCCTATTTCCTCATTTGCAAAATGCTGTGTAATTCACCCAATCAACGTATCTGAATTAAACAAGGTAATGCATGCAATAGAGATGGCTCATCGTGGTAGCTGCCCATTAAATGCTGTTCTCTTTCTTTTTCTTTCTTTTTCTTTCTTCTTTCCCTCCTTTCTTTCCTTCCTTCTTTCCTTTCTTCTTTTTTTCTTTCTCTTTATGTTTGCTAATAGAGTTTGGAAGACAAAAATGACCCACAGAAATGGTTGAACATCCTATACCCTATACTTTTACCCATAGAAATGTCTCTGCTGGACAAAAAAAAAAAAATCTTCGAATTGTTACTAGAGCCATTACGCAAGCTGATTTTAAAAGATTTTCTCCCTACAGGAAATGCCATGCCATTCTTATTTTCCTATTTTCCCAACCTATGGCTAATATTTGTATTTTTCTAAGTTCTTATTTGGGTCTGGGGTTTAGCTCAGTTGGTATAGTGCTGAGTGCTACTCTGTACTTTCTGAGGACTCAAATTCAATTCCCAGCACCCACAAAAATGGGAGAAGGATGTGGCAGTCCACTCTTGAGACAAACCTGAAACAATCAGCCATTGAAAACCCTATGAGGGTCACTATGAGTTAGACCTAATTCAACAGCACCTAACACAAGTTCTTATTTGTCTGAGAGTTTTTAAGTCTCTTTTAGTATTAGACTTCTATACCTGACAGTATTTAACAAGTTCATCTCTGCCACTCCCCAGATTTATAGACCCTGCATAGCTTTAGGACTCCCAGAGTCCTTACTTGTAATATAGATTTACATGCCCTTTCCTCCTGTGTATCTCCATTAGATGAAATTGACTCAATCATACTTAAGTTTATTAAAATTTCACTTGGCTCTTTATTTAAATGTTCTCCCATGCTCATTAATTTCATTTTTTCCTTTGAATCTTATATTTCCAAATAACTTTTGGTGATCATGTCCTTAGACTCCCATGAAGTTGATATTTTAGCACTTTTTCACCACAGCTCAGAGAATTTAAGTGACTTTCCCAGAGTCACACAGCTAGTCCTAGTTAAGAACAGTGAGACTTCAGTCCATGAATTCCCAGCCTAGTCCAGTCCCCAGTAGGCAGAAAATTACAATTCAAATTTTAAAATGTGTATTTAGTATGCAATATGATAGACTCATAGAAAATTTTGTCATTTCCTATAAAAGGAGTTTTTAAAATTTTTTTTCAAAGAGAACTCATTTGCAAAGATCTGTCCTTACAATGACTGAATTTCAGACAAAAGAAGTCCTCTAGGGCATAAGAAGTGAAGTGGAAGGAAGAATGAGGCATAAGCACCAATTCATAGCTGCCAGCGTTCTGGAGATCCCATATTTGCTGCAGATTTCAGAGAAAAGAAGACCTTACTCAAAAGTTGAACCAATCATTTTTATCCATTCATCATATCTAATTGGTTCAGTCATTTCTTCCAGAACAATAGTTTATTTTCCTTCCTCACTTCCTAGTTCTGACATGTGGCACGCTAGAATCTAAGAATGAGCAATATTATGCTCACATCCATATGTCTATATAGTATTTAAAGGTTTGATATTTAAAAGGCCTGACATTTAATTACAACCAATTCCTCTGAAGCCAATTTTAGGGAATAAAATGGCAGATCGGTCCCTTGTTTTACATCTAATCCAGAGTAGTTAGATATTCAATGAAAAAAACACCACAAAGTTTATGTTGGCCTTTTTTCTGCAGTGCACGTCTCATTGACCAAAACAAAGCTCTTTAAAGACAAAGACAGTAAAAACAACCTGTGGTACTCTCCATTGCTCTGTTAAGGGAGGCTGAGAGATGGCTCCACAAAAAGAAATGGGTTTGAAAATTGTCGATGCATCCTTTATCACTGCAATTTCCACAAGGTTATAAAAGTCATGCTTGGATAAAATCTTGAAAGTGCCAAAGCAATGATCTAAGAAATGAATGCAGATAAGCCTTCTCCATTTTAAATTACGAGTGGAACTAGAATAGAAATGATATCACTGCTGAAGAATCTAAAATTAAGTATATGATTTTGCTCATTCGTATACAATAGGAAGTAAATCATTTCATGGACTTTGTGCAGTGAGTTTGAAATGCAACTGCCAAGAACTCTTAATCTCAGTGATGATGGTAGCCACTGGTGGGTAAAGGTCTTTATACCCCCATGATTTTGCAAAATGTTCCAAGGCTCTCTTGTTTAGTTTCTATATAAGCTGAGAGAAGCCAGTGTTTGTGTTCTGCCTCCTTAAAATATCAGAGGAGAGAAAAAAGATGTAGTGCCCCTCTCTTGGAGTCCATAGGGACACAAGAAACTTCTGTGCAGTTCAAGGCAATTAACTTGGTCCTGGCCCCTTAGAGGCTGTAATGAAATATCTGCTTTAATGCCCGTGTGAAAATAAGGATGCAGCTATCTTTTTCAAGGCCTAAAAGATAATAAAGTGACTCAAAGTGTGAATAAAAGAAAATTTAATATACTTTGTATCTCTCTTCCAGTTCCTTTTGGTTTATATTTTATGAGGATGTGGGCCCATGGAGGGTTTCTGAGTATATTCACAGGAAGCCTAAATGAAAAAGAAGAAAGTAGGAGTTACAAGAACTACGTTGTAGAGGACAGAATTAAAAATTTAAAAGTCTTACTTGAATTTTTTAAGCTATGAAATAACACTAGTATTACACTAATACCATAGAGAACTAGTAAAACAAAAATAAAATGAAAATAAACTAGAATCCCATCTAGTTTAAAAAAAAAAGAATTTTCTATGTATAGTTTTTACTTACTATAAGGAAATGAAACCCAGCATGATTTTGTAAACTGCATGTTTCCCTCTACAATATATTTTGAATTTAGGGGAATAGAAAAGTATAAATGTTTTGAATGACTCTTGGAGGAAAGGAAAGGAAGGAAGGGAGGAAAGAATAAGGATATGATGGACGAATGGATGATTAAATATAAAAATAAAAAAACATAGAAACATCGTTTGGAGTATGAATATGTAGCCAATTACAATGATCATACCTTTAGGGCATGATTAGAGGAGAGGGGAGTTACATGTATGATAAATGTTGTTGTTGTTAGGTGCTGTCCAGTTGGGTCCCACTCAGTGACCCTCATAGGGTTTTCAATGGCTGATTGTTCTTTTCGGGATTGCTTTGCAAGTGGATTGCCATGTCCTTCTCCTGTTTTTGTTTTGTTTTGCTTTGTTTTGTTTCATGGTGCAGTGCTGGGGATGGAACCCAGGTCCTCAGAGAGTGTAGAGAATCACTCTACCAACTGAGTTAAACCCCAGCCATGTATGATAAATAAGACTACATCTATTTTAAAAACTCAGTCTGATGAGCCTTTCTTCTAATTACTTGAAAGCTGTGAGGAATATCCACTGAGTATTTTAAAAGGCACACTGCCCCCACACAGTAGCTACTAACCACATGTGGTTTTTTAAATTTAAATTAAATTAAACTAAAATCTGAATTCGTAAGTCACACCAGCCACATGTGGTAAGTGACTATGGCATTGGCGATACAGATTATGCAACATTTCCAGTATTCCTAAAGGTTCTTTTGGACAGCACAAGATGGTAGCTGAAAAGGGTATCTAGCTGTGTGTTGCCTGCCTGCCATCATTCACGTAACTTTTTAACCAGAAACAGTGGCCATTGGATTATTCTTACTTTCATTTATCTTTGCTTATAATTCATAGTTACCTGGAGAAATGTGAAAGCCCCTTTGCCTGGATGGATAGTTTGTCCTGGGCTCAGTGGTGTCCAAAGTATTCCATACTACCAATCTTTCCTCCAGAAAGTTTATTGATATGGGGACATAGTTATGAGCTTCAATGAATGAAGCAAATTTTTGAAGTCCTTGTTAAAGAAAAGATTTATAAAAGCCATTTCCTGCTTAAAAGCACATACTCCATCAGCAGAAAGCCTCACTGCATAACTCAGTGTACGTGACAGCATGCTGCAAATCATCTTGACCAATCATGTAAGAACCTTCCAGAGAACCAAACAGCAGCCTTACCTGCAGGAATCCAAACCACTAAATGCTGGTCTTGCGGAGTGTGCAGAAACAAAGAGAAAAGAAAACCGGAGACAGCTCAGTGAGTATTCTCTGAGGACTCTCCCTCAGAGATAAAAGTGCAACAGGGGAACTGCCCTTGTGGAAGGTCATCATTTGATTTACAATGTTTAGGGTGTGAGGGTAAACAGCACTAGACTGAGTTAGTTCTGGAACACACATTCTCAATCCTAACCAGTACCTTTTGGAGGATGTGCACATTGATGAGGGTCACCAGCTCCTTAATATCTGAACAAATGACTTTGACAACTTCTCCCAAAGTATGTGCCACACATCATTTATGTTGGAAACATCCAGAAATTTACTAAGCCAGGTGTTTGACCCCATCAAGTTCTATTACAGAATCTGGAACTGCTATTGTTGTTGTTGTTGGGTACCTTCTAGTCAGTGCCCTACTCATAGTGACCCCACGTACAACAGGGAAAACATTATTGTCAGTGCTTCTCTGTTTTCATAGGGTTTTCAATGGTGGATTGACTTTTGGGGGTGAGTTGCTGGGTCCTTCTCCCAAGCTTACAGTATCTGGTGTTCCTAGGTGGTCTCTTATCCAAGTACTAACCAGGCCTGACCCTGATTAGCTTCCAAGATCTGATGGGATCAAATGCCACAGCAGCATGGCTGCAGGATTCACCTTTTCTAATTTCTCAAGGTAACTATTACATACAGAGACATCCAAGGGCTGCTGGAACAGGAAATCAATTTGCCTCCTTCTATTCCACTCCGTCCCAACTTTTGTCCTCCTCTACTCTTTTTCCTCTTCCTTTTTATTGGATTATGAAAAACATACTCAAAAGTAAAAGTTCCACATATGGCACAAATGCTCATATTGTAATAATTAAAGCATTAATAAATATTTGTTTGTCATAAGTATATTTTTTAAATGTTTATAATACCAAATATCTTGGTTTTGGTGTTAGGTGCCATCAAGTCAGACTGAATATCTAGTAAACAGTAAACAAATACCTCATAATAGCTGGGGTTGTTGTTATATGCCATTAAATTTGACCCTATGTACAACAGAACAAAACATTACTGAACACTGTGCCATGTCTGGCACTATAGTCAGTGCTTCTCTGCTATTCACAGTGTTTTCGATGGCTGATTGCTTCAGAAGTGGGCTACCAGGTCCTTCTCCCTAGACTGCAGCACCTGGTATTCCCAGGTGGTCTGTTATCCAAGGACTAATCAGGCTGACACAGCTTAGCTTCCAAGAGCAGACTAGATTGGATACCAGGATGCTATGGCTGCAGACTCATAATAGTAGTAATAGAGTTAATTATGATAAACTCACTATGTAGTATTTTATGTATTTGTTCAATGTCTACCTAAAGTTCTTAATAACTTGGGAGGAAATATATTGTTAAGTAAAAAATAGTTATAATCTTATTTATAGGACAGGAACAAAACTAGGAAGATATTAATATTGCATTGAAAACTAAAAGAAATAAACTAAAATATCAATAAATTTGCTGCCTTTAAGTAATAAAATTATGGTTGGGTTTTTCTTCTTCCTATGTTTCTCTATTTCCAATATTCAAATAGCATATAAAATTATACTTAGAAAAAAATAAATCCAAATAGTACCACTTTAGGGGTCCACAATGCCTTTTCTTTGCTTGCATTGTGCATTTGAACCACACTGGCCTGCATCTCATCCCTAACTCTTCTAGCTACTTGTATACATTCTATTTCCAGTTGTTGGAATTAGATACCTAAATTTAATATTCTGCAATTTGGATTCTACCTATAGTCTGTTTACCTATATTGTCCTCTAACCATCCATAAAAACACACACGATTAGGAATTTAGTAAGAGGAAGTAAGAGGCCTCACACTGGTAAGTCTTATAAACATCTATAGCCTAACATCCGACACAGAATTTCTACATCCAGTCATACATATTTGAGTGTACAGAGATGTTCACAGCAGTTGCTTATAGTACTGATCCACAGAAGAATAACTGCATCAACTATGGTACATTCATCCAAAGGAACACCATGTCATGTATAGAAAGATGAGTCTTACTGTGGGACAACTGAATATGACACCTAGAAAATACAAACACTCAAGACTCTAGATCTAACTACCAACTTACAGGAAATATGGGAAATAGAGGAACACATTAAATGATACCATGAGAAAGCAATCAACCAAATCCAAAATTTGAGGGATTATATATAAGATCATGATTCTCCAAGAAGTCAATCACACACAAAAAAAAGGAACAAGAGAGGGGAGACTGCTACAAAAAAAAAAAAAGAAAAGAAAGATGCATAGCAATGAAATGTAATATATGGTTCATGTTTGAAACCTGATTTGAATAAATCTACTGTAAAAAGACATTTTTGAGGCAACTAGAAAACTTTGAACATAGATCAAGTTTTAGAAAATATTAAGGGATTACATCTATTCATGGGGCTGGGGTTTAGCTCAGTTGGTAGAGTGCTGTTCTTCACTCTTAGAGGACCTGAGTTTGATCCCCAACACCACAAAAATAGAAGGATGTGGTAATCCACTCCTGAAGCAATCCCAAGATAATCAGCCACTGAAAATCCTATGAGGATTGCTATGAGTCAGACCTGACTCTATAGCATCTAACACCAGCAACATGGAACAGAGGTTATGTCTTTAAAGTATCTCAGTTTTTAAACTGAAAAATAATGTATGTATAAAACAAATGATGCTTGGGATATGCTTTAAAATATCCCATTAAAATGCAGGAGTTTATAAAATGTTGATAATGCTGGATGAAAGATATATGAATATGCTTCATTCAACTCTCCATTCCTGTTTGTCTAAAATTTCCCGTAATAAAGTTTGTTTAAAGTGAAAGAAAATTGAATGATGCAGATCTCTCTCTACATATTGACAAAATAATAAATATAGTAACAGCAACTATAATAAAATGATATAATAGTACACATTGATCTAATGCTAGCAGCTAGTGAACATAGTTCATTGTGTGCAAAGCATTATTGTAAATACATTGTGGGGATTTGCTAACTTAATCCTCATATAAACATACAGAGGTACTTTCTCATCCTCATTTTAGAGACACTGGCACTGAAAAATTTGCAGATTAGATAAATCACAGGTGGTCTAGAGTTAGAAAGTAGTAGATCTGGGACTTAAACCCAGGCTACATAGTATTAGAGTTCATGCACTGAAACACTGTTTTACCTTGGCTTCTCCTAGGCTGCAGAAAGATCTCAGAACGTTTTATTAAGAGAAATAAGCAGAGTGCACATTACTGAGTATAGTATGCTCCATTTTTTGTTGTGTATATACCATATATGAATTGTACAGTTTTTTGTTTTTTATTTTTGGAGTTTTTTAGCAGCACTAGGGGTTGTACCCAAGACTTTCAACACACTCAGGCAAGCTCTCCATCACTGAGCCACACTCCTAGCCTGTTTCTTATTCTTTTATTGAAACAGAGTCTTGCTAAATTGGCTGGCTGGATTCTGGCCTCAAGCCTGTGATCTTCCTGTCTCAGCCTCCTGAGTTGCTGGGATTACAGGCATGTGCCATGGTATGTGGCCAGATTTTATTTCTATAAATATGCACAAGAAACTATAAAAGAAGTTCCATTTGAGAAGAGAAACTAGGAGTGGCAGATATTTAGGTTTTAGGAACTTCTAGCATTGGTGTCAATTTTTTCACGTAAATGAATGGTATTTGTATGTCAAAAAGGACAATTTGGGTTTTGCAATAATAGGCTATTACTTTTATTCTTGTTTATAATTCTCTAATGAAAAAAGGAATCTCTAAAATGTTATTGCAACATGTATAAGCAAACAAAACTTTAAACCTACATGTAAGCTGGGCACAGTGGCTCCCTCTAACTTGGGAGGTGGAGGCAAGGAATCTCCGGTTCACAAGGCCAGAGGCAGCCTGCATAACTTAGTGAGACCCTCCCTATCTCAAAATTATTTAAAAAAAAAAAATGGGCTGAGGATGCAGCCCAGTGGTAGAGTATTTGCAAAGTATGTGCAAGGGTCTGGGTTCCAAGTACCACACACACACACACACACACACACACACACACACACACAAAAAAAAAAAAACAAAAAAAAACTATATGTGACTATATACAATTGGAAAAGACAGATCTTTTATATTATGCAAAAGAAAAAATTCATGATAAACATAATGTATCTTTTTTGGTTTTTAGAAATCAATATACAAATATGAAACTTATACATTTTTTAATGATCTGGAAGGAGTTATACCAAATACATATCATGGTTACCCTGAAACTAGTTATTCCTGTTTTGGACCCCTAATCTGCCTCCTCCAGGCCAACTCCAAATAGCCTGAGTCCACCTTATTGTCTTTGATCCTCTGCTGTCTCAAGTCCTTTCCCAAAATAACACCTCAATGTGGCCATCCCACATTGTGCCAAAACACATAACTTCCTATGGTCTGGCATTAAATGCTCCCAAGTGATGGATAAGAAAGGAAGGGGGTCTCCTTAAGATTTTGCTTCCAGTTTAGGAATACAAAAGTGAGCCGGGATAGTGGTGTGCACCTGTAGTCTTAGCTATTCAGGAGGTTTAGGCAGGACAATCACTTGAGCCAAGAAGTTTGAGGCCAGTTTGGGCAGTAGAAAGCCTATCTCTAAACAAAAAGCAACAAAAAAAATGGTACATGGTGAAAAGGATTAAAATAGGGAAATGAAGTCTGTTTTTCAGATCTTTCATTCAACCAATATTACTGTGTGTGCCAGGCTATTCAATCAACATGGAGCCTCTGTCAAGGAATGCAATTAAACTCCTCATTGTCCTTATAGTATTCTCAATTCTATTGCTAGAAGAAGAAATGATTTCTCAATTCCTAAGTCTTTGGAAGTAAACATTTTGATAACTTTGCCTAAGGATCATATAAAGAATGAAAGTAAGCCTCTTACTAGGAAGAAGTATGCTGGGCTCTTTTGCTTTTCTAAAATTAATATCTTGCTACAGTTCACAAACCATTTTTCCTCTCCTCTAGTAAAAATTTGACACTATATAGTCAATACACATTGCAAGTTCTCTTCATTCTTTTTTCACCCATCTTTGGTCTCTCTTTTGTTCTTATTTGTGCATGGTATGGTATGTTTTGTTAAAACACCTTTTTGTTTTCCCTGTATTGGTGATAGTGGTGGCATGAATTCTGTTAGACTAAATACTAAGGTCCCTGGTCTCCAGTCCTACTCACTGTGTTTAGTCCCTCAGATTCACATCATCCTTCTTACCGAGTGAGTTTGTAAAACTGTTAGCTTTTTCTCCCTGGTATAGCTCACTTCCACACATGTTACATGTCTCAGCACATTTCTTCCTTCCTCAGAGAAAGCTATCCTTGATCAAATACTTCTACTAGATGGCCCTATCACAACACAAACTTATTTGAAATTTTACACATGCTTGTGTGATCATTTCAACAACACCTGATTCTCTCACTAGGCTTCACTCTCCTTGAGGACAAGTTAATTTCTTCTCACCATGTTGTCTCCAGAGTCTACCACAGAGCCAGCACCTAGTACCTATTCCATACATATTTGTCGAATGTATGAAGACAGTTCAGGGATTTATTTTAACTATTTCTTTTTCCCTAAATTTTAGTTTGTTCTATCTGGGCTGAAGAGAAGTTAATTAATTAAAATATTGCTTATGGACTTTGAATGATGGCTCTTTATTCTCTGTGGTATTAACTCCTGACTGGAAAGTTCTTATTTGATTTCTGAATGCTCAGCAAGATTTGTTTGTTTGCTTGTCAGTGACTTTCATTGTCTTACTCAATTTTCAGTGACCCACTAAGATAACTTGAGGGAACTGAAATTTTTTCCTTCTCAAACTTTCACTCAGAAAGCACAGTAGGCAGTAAAACTCCAGGTTAAAGTTAACAGTGGTTTCATGGAGCATCTGTTGGAAACATGGAGAGATTAATGAGGTCTTGAAAACAGTCACTAAGTTGAAATTGGCATTTTTTCCCCTTCTAACAACCTTTCTCTATGAAACCTTGACTATCAGTAATTGTCACATTTGGAGGCCATCTAGAAAGAAATGGGACAATAAGGCTTCACTTTTCTCCCAGAAGTTAAATAGTTCATAAAGTTGGCCATTGAATTCTTTTATGAGATAAGAATTTTCTTCCAGTCAACTTTGCTTTCTGAGAATAGGTAGGGCTGTGAAATTTCAATTTAGAGTTTGAGTGGCTGCAGGGGGGAGATGCTAAGATGTGCTCCCCAAACCAGGAAATAAAGAAAATTGGATTTTCTACCACAAGATAAAGTCTATAAAAAGAACAGAAAAGAATAGAGCAGAATTTTTCAGGAAAGGAAGGTGAACGCAGCAAATAAGAAAGGTATCAAGAGTCACAGAGCTGTGAGGTGTAGAATGAGACTTGGGTCCCAGGCAGCCTGTGTACAGAGTTCACGCCCAGGACCACCACGGAAAGGACCAGTGAAGTACATGAAGCCAGCTAGCTCCCTCCCTGCCTATGGCAAAGATGGACTCATTGCACTGTCATAACGTATATCTTTAACTGCCCTAAAACCTATCAACTCCATCCAATTAAATTTTTCTTTCTAATTTCATGTTCACCAAGCAAACTGCTAATGATAATTTGGCTTCTATATCTATCTGATTGTAAGGTCCAGATGTTGTGATCAAAAGCCATACACACATAGCCTCCTTATCAATTATATTTCTTAGTATAAATTAGTAAATTGTCTCTAGGTTACCTATGAGGATAATTCTGAGGCCCTGGAGTCTCACCAGAATCTAATTTAGGACCCCTAGCTAGTTATTGCCACCCTTTAGAAAGTATCTGAGAGATCAGCTGGCTTCACAAACTTGATACAAGTTTTGTTGCAGTGGTTTGTATTTCTTCCCCTCATAAAATTAAATATAGTTCATTTCAAGTTTACTGTCTCTGAATTAGAGCCATACCTGCAGCTGTACCATTGTGGTGTCCAATCCCATCAGATCTCAGAAGATAAGCAGGATTGGGCCTGGTTAACACTTGGATGGGAAACCGCCTGGGAACACTAGTTGCTGTAGGCTTGGGAGAAGGACCCAGCAGCCCACTCTCAAAAAACAATCTGCCATTGAAAACCCTATGAATAGCAGAGAAGCACTAACAATAGTGTTTCGCCTACTGTACCTTGTGTTACTATGAGTCGGAGACCAACTCAACAGCACCTAACAACAACATTAGAGCCATAGTGAGATCTTATTATGAAGGATAACAAACTTCAAGTTGTTTAGATTTTTTGTCAAATCGTCTTCCTCACTCAAGACAAAGAGGTAAAGAAATGGCCAACTGGAGGGATCATTGGTAGCCAAGGAGTTCACAGAGAGATGATGTAAGACACAGAAAGATAAATACATTTGATAAAGGTGACACAGTGCCCTCAACAAATTTTAGTTGCATTAAATCCCTGTGTGAGTGTTCATGTCAAGCTGGATTTTTTCCCCCAAACTCACACTCTCAAAACTGTTTGCAAGAACAAGTTCAATCTGAGGCCAATGGACTCATATAGCTCAAAGAGTTTAGAGTATTACAAAATCTTTTATGAATCAGGTTAATAAATTTAGCACTGGATAATTCACATCAAAATAGTAGTTACATTTTAGATGAATATTTTCCTTCAGAAGACTTTTTCAGTCCCTAGAAATGAGAGAAATCTGATGTGGAGGTAAAGGTCAGTCCACTCAATGAAAATTTTACTTAACATTTCTTAAATCATGAGTCAGAGGACTGGAAGAAATCTTTGGAATCATCTAGTCTATTTCAAACTCAGGTAGAGACCTCAGGGGTGTGAGGCAGCAACAAATAGAGCTATGGGGCTCTCAATTTCACTCAAGGGTAATTTTAAACATTATCTGTACCCTGAAGTTATCATGCACATATGATCGAATAGAAGGCAAAAAAAAAAAACAAAAAACTTTTTTTTTCAGTACTGGGCATTGAACCCAGGGCCTTGCACATGTTAGGCGAGCATTCCGTCACTGAGCTGCATATCCAAGACCTCCTTTATTTTTTTTTTTTTGAGTCAGAGTTTCACTAAATTACACAATCTGCCTTTGGCTCCAAATGTGCTACCCTCTTGCCTCAGACTCCCAAGTAGATGGGGTTACAGGCATGTGCCATGGCACCTGGCTCAAATTTTCAAAGTAAGACATGATACTTTAAAGAAATATTATTCAAGAAGTAGGCTATTTCCAGCAGTGGTCAAAATATTTTGAGGACTTGAATGCTTTCCTCTGCTCTGTTTTGGTGGGAGAGTTTAACAAATACTGACTGAGTACCATTTAAACAGGTTCAGAGAAGGAAAGAGACTTGGTCAATGTCACACAGTCAGCACTGATAATAGAATTAAGACTTGAACTCACATATCCAGTGTTTTTCCAGCAGGCTGCTTCTGGATTTCAGTAGCTACTAGATGTTTGCTTAGCTCTCACACCCAAAAGATAATCTTTGTCCAGAAGACTGGTGGTTTGCATACAAGGAAAATAAGCTTCAATATTTTGAAAAATAACTTTTTATATATATCCAGTTGTTCCCCTGTTCCTTAACCTTATTCAAGGTTATTTCCACACATGAAAATGAACAATAGCATACACATTTATCCAGTTATAAAGATATCGGGCTTCTAGATGATAGAGAAGTTGTTCATCTATGAAATAGAAATAAGGCCATGATGGCAGTGCTTCTCAAGATATAGGCCACAGATCTCCTGGGTCAGTATTATCTGCAATGATTGTTAAATATGCTGATGACTGGATGTTTTATCCATTTTAATTGTTGTAACAAATACCTAAGTTTGGTTACATTACAAAGAAAAGAAATTTATGTAACACATAGTCCTAGAACTCCAAGAGCATGGTGTTAACATGTCAACATTGGCTTCTGGTGGGGGTCTCATTGTGGATAACATGATATAGCAGTAGAACATGCCAGGAGAAGAGGGAGAGAGCATGAGCAACATGAAAGAAAACAGGAAGGCAGGAAAGAAGGAAAGAAAGAAAAGAAAAGAAAAGAAAAGAAAAGAAAGAGAAGAAAGAAAGAAAGAAAGAAAGAAAGAAAGAGAAGAGAAGAAAGAAAGAGAAAAGAAAATCATCATCACATGGCAAGAGAGAAAACAAGAGACTCAAAGGGACTAGTCTTGCTGTTTCATAGTAACTTGCTCTCATAGACCTAATCTATTTCTGTAAGACTTAACTCATGCCCACATGACAGGCATTAGTCCCTTCCAAGAGTGGTTCCACATGACCTTATTGCCTCCCACTAAGCCCTATGTGTTAAAGTCCCCACCAATTCTCCACAATGTTAAAATGGTAACCAAGATTCCAGCCCATGAAATTCTGAGGGACAAACTATATCTGAGCCATAGCATCAAGCTTCACACTACTTACTGTTCAAAATTTCTTAGGAACAGAGTCCAGAAATATACAGGTTTACGCCATTCCTTCAGGAAATCTGAACATAGAAACTACCACCTTACATACACAAGGGAAGAAGAGGCAGGGGAGAGTAAAATGATATATCAACACTTACAGTCATAAGGCTCATATGTCAAAGCACATCCACATATGAGCTCTAATTCTATTCAAAAACTATGTGATAGACAGAGCCAGAGAAGGTACCTTGATTAGCAGAAGAATAAAATGAAGTTAAGCTGATCAAATTGCTGTTAAACTAAATGTTAAAATGGAGGAAGAAAAGACATTCAGATAAATACCTGTATAACAACCACAGTGTATGTAACAAGAAGAGTAATATGAGACAGGTGAGGAGCTGGGAATAAAATATTATATATCTGCCAAGCCTGCTCAGCCTCCTTTTCCCTACATACAATTGAGAATAACCTTGCATCAAGTTTTTAAAGACTGTTTCATAAACTATAAAGCCATATAAAGTACATGATTATCATCATAATTATATTTCTAATTTTGAAGGCATTCTATAATTGTTGTTGGCATGATATTAATGAAATAACATAAGAGCAAAAGAAAAATAAGTGCTGTAACAAATAACAAAGTACACTGAAAATAATTATTTTAATAATCTGTCTAACAAACGCAAAAAAATACATTAGTCATCATAGGATACTCAAAATTAAAATAAAGGTAATTGAATGTGATCTCCAAGACTTACAATTTGAAGAAGGACACTGCATATAGCAATGTGGAGATGAAAGAAAGGGTGGATGTGCCCATTTCTAAGACATAAAATTGTGAAGAGGGAAAATAAGAACAGTCAGGTGGAATTCTACAAACTTGAAGAAACACACTGAGGAATAAATGGGAAGATCAGCCGGTAGAAGGAATTCATTATATAAACACATCACACACTGTCTGACCAGAGGAAAAGTACATGGTCTTCTCCACTCTATCCCTAAACTGGCTCATCTTCAGGCAAACTATATCTGGACCACAGCATAGAATCTGTTGGTGAGAGAATCATGGCAGCAGTAAAGGTGATGCTGTACTCTTTTACTGCCGCCATGATTCTCTCACCAACGGATTCTTCCAATGGCAATGCACAGGTGTTCAAGAAGTAGATGTCTTTTCCTCTCAGCTATTTTTTTCACTGACATTTAAACAAAAGCCTATTCTAATTTATGCAAGATGAAACTATTCTCATGATAGGGAAAAGAGTAATACAAAGAAAAAGGAGAAGGGGAACAACATAGTTAAGAAGCCAGGCTTTGCCATCAGGAACAGGTTCATCTTTCTGGACTTAAATTTCCTTTCTGTTAAAGAGGGCTAATACCTCCTGGGCTTTCCAAGAAAATTAAATAAAACTCATGTGACATACTTAGTATAATGTCTAATACATAGTAAGTGGTCAGCCATTGGTAAGAGCTATTTGTATGCCTCTGGAAGGAGACTTCTTCAAACAAATATATTTTTCTCTCTGTGGATTCTCAAAATTTGGCAGTAAAGTCTACTTTTGACAGCTAATAAGAAAACTGTGCTTGTTTAGAGTTAATTAACCTGGAGAAACCCTTATTATAACCTAACCTTATTTCCCTTAATCCTTATAAGAAAAAAGTCTGCCAAGGGAGAGGGACATAATTTTTCTGATATAGGTCACAAAAACAGCTGCATGTGAAATAGCCAGGCTGGTCAGCTGTATTCCTTTCATCTCCTGTGGGTCTGTACTCAAAGGCCACCTGGATAGACCAGGCTTTGCCTCAGACTACAACAAGGTTAGATTTAAAAAATTGGCTTTATTTTATTATGCTTTCATATAAGAAACTTGCATAACACTGAAATAAAAAGTTGATTTAAAGGTTAACATCAGAAAAGAAATAAACTTGACTCCAAATTTTAAAAAAAAGTACTCATTTCTTTTTTGTGCCAGTGTTTTCCTGGAAAGATCATTGAACAAATTTTAAAAATGGGTACAGGGTATGTCAGATAAGATTTTCATACTTATTTGCAAGGTTGCAGGAGAAGAAAATGAGACCATATAACAAGGTGGATGTAATTATATGCTCAAATCAATATCTACTCACAGCTGCAAATTCTGCTCAATCTTTTCCCTTTGGTGCCTCATGTTGGCTTCATTTTATCATTGCTTATAAAAATTTATCTGAATAAATTAAAAGAACCATGCAGCTTTTTCATCAGAGTATAGTCATACACAGATCATCTGCCAAATGCAATGTTTCTTCCCTTTTCCAGATCCTGGAAACATTTTCACGATTTGACATACAAGAATCTTCACTATTATAACAATCAGTGCAGAAAGAATGCATTGTAATCAAGGAAAATGCCTACCAAATTGACTCCCCTCCTAAAAGCCATCTGTGTATAATGACTCCCCTGTAGCAACTGTAAAGTCATAAGTAATTGGAAGAGTTGCTCAAGCCTAGAGATAACGCAAATCACAGAATTGAGAATTATAGGACAACAAAGTCAGCCTGGCCAAAGAACATCTAAAATTACCCAAGTTATAAAACATGGAGCAATAAATCTTGTGTTATTTCGTGCTTATGAAAGCTAACATATTTACCAGCTTATGCCAGCATCCCTTCTTTTCTTTTGCTTCAATTTAAACACTAAGGAATACAAAGATGCACTGTTCCCTGAGCCTAATTAGTAACTACAGGCTACATTGGTCAAATACCTGAATTGCAGGAGGAAATAGGAAACATTTGTAGAATTCTCTAATAGTGCTAACATTCCTCTATCTTTGGCCATATGAAGACAAAACAAGAAAGTCACAGAATTTTATTGCTGAGTCTAGCTCTCATTTTATAATCCGAGGAATAATCTCATCTTGCCTTCAACACCCCCTCCCAACCTACCTCAACCTTCCCATAGCCTCTATTTCTGTGAAGAGAATTTCACCATACCAGAGATCCGGGCATCATTTCTGCTGAGTCCACTTCTAAGTCTCCTTTATTGATCTCCACTTTCATCCACTCTCATGGTCTACCTAGCCACACCTTCATTATCTGTCCCTTGATGGCTGTGATAGCATCAGAACTCTTGCTCTGCCTTTAGTCTTTTCTTCCTGCGCCACCCCACTCACGCTCTTCAGTCAGGAACCCAGAGCAATACTTCCAAAGAGCTATCTGCATCATGCTTGTGTCACATTCTTCAATGAATTTCCATTACATTTGAAATAATGCTGAAGGACCCTAACAGATTCATAAAATGCTGATAATTGTCTAGCCACATCTCTTCCATACACCACCTCTCTGTTTGCACCCGTCACTTCAAATTTCATTTAATTCCTCAAATAAAACATGGTTTCTTTCACTTTCCCTCATTTTATTTCTTCTGCCACAAATATTCTTCTCCTTCCTCTTCACTTTGCTAACTCCTGCTCATCATGAAGTTGCAGCTTGTCATTTCCACAAAGTCTTCATGATCACGCCATCAGATGTGGTTCCATACACCTATGATATACTCCCAGAACTCTCTCTACACCTGCACAAAGCACATGTCTTACTTTATTGATATTGCTCATTAGGTGTTTGCTTCTCAGCTAGACCACAAGCATTATGACAGCAGGGACCATGTCTTTCATGCTAATGTTTATATCCCTAGCTCTTAGGATAGTTTCTGGAACACCAGAGGTATTTAAATTATATTTCTTGAATGGATGAATGAATAAATGAGCTTAAATAACTGCTCAAATTCTTAGTGTATTTAGAACTAGATACCAGATTAGTATTTCTGTTCTACTAAACCTTAGGGTATTTTGTTATTAACTTCAGACTACTGATTCATTCAGTGAACATTATACTAAATGTAAGGATACACATAACCATTGAATATAACTTTAGTGCATATAAAGCACTACAATTCTTAATCCTAAAAATTATCTTGAACACAGGTATGGTAATGTTTATACTTTCATTTTAAAGGATGAAGTTGTTTTCTTCCTTCATTCCTTCCTACCTTCCTTCCTTCCAATTCAGCCAAAAAGCCTTTGTATAAGGTGAGCATTAAAGAAGGTAGCAACCTGGACAAGGAGGGGTTCCAAATGGAACAACAGACCAGTGGGGTCTGTTCAGTGTTTTCCTATGAATTAGGGGTTAAGCTAATTAATTAATTAGTTAATTAATTATTAAAGATAATGGGACCCAATGTTTTCCAATGTTGAAGGAAAGGTACAAATATGGAGAGGGTGAGAGATTAGATGATCAGCCCCACTGTGTGATTGGGAGTTGAAGACAAGAGTGTGACTTTACAGTTTTCAGTACAAGACCCTGGGACAGAAGACACTTCATATGTTTGAAGACAAACAAGGGAACTTTTGTGGCTGGACCATAATGAGTAAGGCATAGAGTAGGGAACAATGATGCCTGGAGCTCACCAGGGCCTATCCAACCAGAATCTCAAAAAGCAAACCCAAAAATCTGTTTCACAAGTTATGTTTAAATGCTTGAAAATTCAACCTTCCCTACACTACAGAAAAGATACTAAGATAGGGACAGAATTACTATTTCTAACATTAATAATACCAGAAATATATCTAAATAAGAAACTACCAAACCAAGGGCACACAATTGAATCCAGTGAGCACTAAATGTCACAGCCCAAGCTAATGCTTCTTAACCAGTTGGTGTCCTCATTTCTAGAGTCATTATCAAAGACTTGAATCTCAGCATAAAAGAAATAAGATGTTTACTGGAGTTTTTCTTAAAAGTACATTAACAGAATTTTAGATAATCTTCTCTTGGGGCTGCCATTTAAACTAAGTTATAAAGACTTGCTGTTGTTAAGTGCTGTCAAGTAGGGACCGACTCATAGCAACCCTGTGCACAACAGATGAAATACTCCCTAACACCATGCCATGACAAGCAGTATATCAGTGCTTCTCTGGTATTCATAGGGTTTTCAGTGGTTGGTTGTAAAAACAGGAAAGTTTATATCAGTAATTTGAGTGGTAAATACTATTGTCATGATTGTAAAACTATATAACTATTCTTCCTTCAATGTTTAAAAACTGCACTAATATTGAGAGTAAATGTTCCTACTGCTAAAACATTACAAAACATAAAGAACTAAGCTAAATTGACCTGATTTTATCATTTGTAGTTAAAGAAGTCAAGAGAAATTTTACTCACTTTGCAAATGAACATGAAAAGTGAAAGGAGGGACTTACTTAACTATTGTCTTAGAAACCCTGTGTCCCACTTGGTCATTGCTTCTGTCCTAAGGTTGAGAATCCCTTGCAAGGCAACTGAATCACAAATGATCCAAACTGGTGGGGGAAGCTTTTCTGTCTTCCAATTAAAGAAAATTTACCTTTAGTTGGTATCATAATCATTCTATTTTGGAAAAGTGCTACTGCAGTGATTGAAAATATGTTAGAAGTGAAGTGATTACCCGCTGAATCAGTAAGGGTCTTGGCAGAAAACAGATGGCACACTCCAACTGGGTAATTTGAGATGAGTTTAATAAAAAGAATCTTTACAAAATTGTGGGCAGAGTATAGAGGAATCAGCAATGCAGAACCCTAGGAATAGCACCATCATCAAGACCTAAAGAGCAAAGGGAGGAAATGGATTAGAATCCAGGGAGAGTAGGTGTGTGGCGAGGCTGCCTGGCAGAAGCAGAGACACAGCCAGCCCACAGCCAAGCAGGGAGGGACCCAAAAGGATAAATACCCCAACCTTGCTCTCCTGCTTTCTGGTCTCCCTATTGGCAAAACCCATCCTGGATCTGGAGAGCTCACTAATGCAGCACATGCAGGTCAGCCTGCCATGACAGAGAGCAAAAATATCTAATACATTTTCCTTTTCCAATGTCAGAATGATACAGAAAAGTAGTACATTGCATTGGGTGCCTCACTCCTCCACAAGACCAAGTTGTGAGTCTTTCTTAGAAGGCAAGGCATGGCTACCAGAGCTCATGCTTTCTGTCTTTTTGATCCATTGGTTAGAGATCATTCTCGGGTCACTCCACTGGTCCCTCATCCATTTGCCCTCTGCTCAATAGCCTCAGCAACTAAGCTATAGCTTAAGAGTCTACCTTCCTTCCCCAGTATACTTGTTTGAGAAAAGTTGGTGCTACATCGGAGTTGGGGTGGAATGTGGCCCAAGGCTATCTCACCAATGTATTCATACCCTTCAACAACAGTTCACTTTATTATTATTATTATTATTATTATTATTATTATTATCATCATCATCATCATCATCATCATTATTTGGTACTGAGGGATTGAACCCAGGGCCTTTCAGATGTTTTGCAAAAGCTGTACCACTAAGCTGCATTACCAGCCCATTTTTTTACTTTCTATTTTGACACAGGTTCTCACTAAGTTACGCAGGCTGTCTCTAAGCTTAAACCTTCAGTCCTCCTGCCTCCGCCTCCTGAGTTGCTGGGATAACAGGCCTGAGTCACCACGCCCAGCAACAGTTGATTCTTATAAATAGACCAGACCCAAATTGATCCAAACAGACTAATCTGATGACTTCTAGGGAGGCACACATATATATACCTTTCCCCAGCATGAATGAGCAAGTATGTAGCCTAAGGACCTCAAGAGAGGACACTTGCTAAAAACAGATGCAACATGAAGGAATTTCAACCAATGAAAGGGAAAAGATCTTAATCCCACCAGATCAGACTTTGCCTTCCATTGTTCTTTTTCATAATACAAAACAATTAATGCTCTTTCGAGTTTGAGTAGGGGCTGGAGGTTAGCTCAGTTGGTAGAACGCTGCTCTGCACTTTCTGAGGACCCAAATTCGATCCCCAGCACTGCAAAACTGGGAGAAGGATGTGGCAGTCCACTCCCAAAAACAATCCCAAAAAAATTAGCCATTAAAAACTCTATGTAGGTCACTATGAGTCTGACCTGATTCAACAGCACCCAACAACAACGACAACAATGTTTGAGTCAAGTTTTCTATTGTTTACCATGAAGAATCATCTCATCGACTGTCAAATTGACTGTGTCACATCTCTATCCAAGCCAGTACTTCCAGACAAAGTATTTACTTTCTAGGTAGCTTCTTTTTCTAGCTTAGGAAAGTTTGTACAAGTTACTTAGCTTTTCTTCATATCACAAGACTAATAGTAGTACCATCTTCATGTTTATCCCACTCATAAAAGTCCCCTTATATGTAAAGTATCTATCACTCAAAAAAAAAAATATTTGGAAAGAGATCATTGCTTAAGGCTGGAAAGAAAGGTTGGTGCCAGACTGTGAAAATCCTGTAAGCTCTGCTAAATAATGGGTTTTATGTAATGTACCTAATATACACCAAATATCAAAATTTTTAAGTAGATATGAACAGGTTTATAATTTGGAGAATAACTGTGACAACAATATGACTCTGGAATTTCTGTATATAAGGAGAGACTGAGAGGGGAGAAATTGGCACTAGTCTGAATAAGAGATGATTAAAGCATTAGATTCTGAACTTAGACTGCAATAGAAGAGGTGGATAAGAAGTGACAGAAATGGAAAAGTGATGACTCAGAGATGACAGCAAAGTTTCTAATGGATACAGGTACCTTGAATAAATACAGATTAGAAAAGAAGGAATAGGGTTGAGAGACAAACAGTTGTGGGCCTGCTAAATGGGAGTTGTCCATTGGAGACAAGTGAAAAATCCTAAAGCTGTCGAAAATATGAGTTTGAGAGAAGGTTGTAGGCTAGAGGCAGATGTATTAGAATACACTTTTGAAATACTGTAAGTAGAGAAAGGAAGAGGCTGGACCTGACCAACAATGAAGGTAGGACCCTAAAAAGCACAAGAGAAAAGAAGAGTCTGCACAGGAAACTCTAAAATAACCTGCACATGGTGGAACACAAAGCAGAAGAGAATAGAGATCTCAAAAGCAATGAGGAAAGAGATTCAAGCAGTAGTCTTTCATAATGAAGGGCTCAGAGACACAGCATGTAAGAGTAAGATGCCTAACGATTCCAAGGACACCACTATATTTGACAAGCAAGAATCATTCTTTTTTTTTTCAGTATTTTAATTGTACATATTTATGGGATACATGGTGATAATTCAGTTCATATATACAGTGTGCAATTATCAAATTATTGATAATTTGACACTTCCGTCTCCTTAAACATTTTACACAAAATTTTTCATTAACAGATAACAATAATTACATATATTTAAGAGGTATAATGTGATTTTTCAAATTGAATACACTGCAGTGAGATTCTTTGAGTGATTTTCATAAGAGTTCATCTTGTATTTTGTACTTGTTCTCTCCCTCTTTACCATGCTGTGTTGCTCCCCCTCCTAATTTTCCCATCTCCTGCCCCTTCCCACTATTCTCCTCCCCATTCCTGAAGGGCTCCTTGTATTTTCCAATCTTAGATATATACAGTAGTATATATATTTCATTTTTCCTTTAAGGTAGATCTAGCTCCCACACCTGAGTGAAAATATGTGCCATTTCTCTTTTGAGTTGGGTTATTTCTCTTAAAATGAGATCTCCAGTTTCATCCATTTTGCTGTAAGTAACACAAGTTCATTCTTTTTACTGCTGAATAATATTCCATTGTGTATATATACCACATTTTAAAATTAAAGCATCTATTAATGGACATCTGGGATGACTCCATATCCTTGTAAAGAGCTCTTCAATAAGCATGGAAGGGCAGGTGCCCCTGTGATCTGATGACTTGTCCTCCTCTGGCTATAGACCCAGGAGTAGTAGAGCTGGATCATATGGCAGCTCTATTTTTAGTCTTGAGGACCCTCCATACTCATTTCCATAATGGATATACTAATTTATAGTCCCACCAGCAGTATAAAAGTTTTCCTTTTTCCCCTATTCTAACTTGAGTGAGATGGAATTTCACTGTAGTTTTGATTTGTGTTTCCCTGATGGCTAAGGATGTTGAACATTTTTTCATATGCTTTTTGGTCATTTTTATTTCTTCTTTTTAGAACTGTCTTTTCAGTTCCATTGTCCACTTACTTATCAGATTATTTATTACTTTGGTGTTTAATTTCTCAAATTATTTCTATATCATAGATATTAATTCCTCTATCAGATGCATCTGACACAAAGATTTTCTCCCATTTTGTGGGCTCTATTTTTACTCTACTAATTGTTTCCTTTGCTTTGCATAAGGCTTTTAATTTTATATAGTGCTTCTTGTCAATTCTTGGTACTATCTTCTGGGATATTGGAGTCTTGTTAAAAAAAAATACTTGCCTAATGTGTTGAAGTGCATTTGCTATATTTGCTTCTAGTCAAACAGACAAGAATGATTCTTAATCCAAAAGAGAAATTTTAGAGAGGAAATGGAAGCAGCATCCAGACTTCAAGGACCAAGGAAAGGAGAACTAAGGCCCTGGAGACAGGCTGAAGGAACAACTCTTTCAAGGAGCTGGTTGGCAACTCTCTCAGGCTTCCCTCACTTTGAAATTCCATTACACAATGTGTGTAATGGGGCTGCCTTATTAGCTGACACTCCACAAAATGGATCTTTTATAATCAGAAATGCTTGTTTTTGAAAATCCAGGCAGTTATAAGAGGAATTTTGTTTGACTTTCCAAGAACTTTCATCTATTCCCCTTGTAAGAACTTTACACAGAACAAGTGCGGTGATTTAAGTTACATTTCCAGATTCTGAATGCAGACAATAAAACACTGATGAGGTCTTGTTCTTCTTGGGTCATCATCAGGAAATAGTGAATACTAAGAAGAATTTGATGTAATTCATGTGATACAGAAAGTGTCTAGATGTATGTTAGCATCATTTTTTATATTTATGGCTTTAGGAAGGAGAGGTCAAAGTATATTTCTAAAATTATTAACTTTCAAATTCACCTTTGAATATGAGAAAGAAATAAACATTATATAAATGGAAAAATAGAGGTCAAAAATCCAAAAGTAGCTTGGTGTCTATGGTTCATAATAGATATTTCTGGATGTGCTTTAATACATTATAACAAGGTCCTTCAAAATATAGTCCAAGGACCAATTTGTATCGAATTTATTGTTGTTGTTGTTAGGTGCTGTCGAGTCGGTATCCAACTCATAGCCACCCTTACAGGGTTTTCAATGGCTGACTGTTTCGGGATTGCCTTGGGACTGGGTTGCCAGATTCTTCTCCCATTTTTGCGGTGCTGGGAACTGAACTCAGGACCTCAGAGACTGCAGCACAGCGCTCTACCAACTGAGCTAAACCCCAGCCCATCGAATTTATATTGGGTTCCTTTTTGTTTTTCAAAATGCATATTTCTGGGGCTTTGTTCAAACTAACTCATCTGTTCCTCTGAAGGTAAGCTAGAACTCTGAACTAAAAAAAAATCATGGGAGATTCTGATGTCTCTCAATATTTCAAAAATATTAACACACTCTCAACAAATATTGGAGCATCCTCAACAAGAACAATATGGCTTCAGCACCTACTAAATGCCAGTTATTTTCTATTCATTCCAAGCAATACCATGAATAAAACATTTTTCTGGCCCTTAAGTAGTTTTAGTAGTTTTAGTAGACTTAGACATTATCCCCTAGACTTGGGTCAGCCATAACTAACAAACACCTCAGCTGACTGGAGCTGGGCCACACTCTGACCAGCTTACCAACAATCCTCATTCTGTCTGTCTGTCTGTCTGTCTGTCTGTCTCTCTCTCTCTCTCTCTCTCTCTCTCTCTCTCTCTCCCTCTCTCTCTCTCTCTTTCTTTCCCCTTCCCTCCCTGTCTCCCACCCTCCTTCCTTCCCTCCTTTTCTCTAAGTTGAAACAGGATACAGAAACTATAGACAATACATTATGTATAGACAATACATTATGCAATACTGATGAATGCTGAAGTTTAACAATTATAATTAGACTTTTGGGTGGTGGCCCTGTTGAGCTCTATGAAAAAAAGTGCCAAGCATAAGTATCCAGTCAAAAAAAAAAAAAACAGAAAGACAGAAGAGACTCACAGAAGGAGGTAGAGGCTAATGGGCCTTGAAAGTCAAAGAAGAAAGTCTTACTCCATGGTAATTTTCTAGTTTCCCTATGGCCCTCCTTCCTTCTATAACAACCATGTGTCCCTAAATCATTACATAAAAGCTTTTACTAGAGCTCTTTGAGTGGGTTTCTGCTCCCATTTGGAGGTTATAAGAGCTCTATTTGGAATGATCAATTTATAAATGAACAAATCCAGTGCATGCAATTCCTTTCTTCCTATCTCAATAAAGGGAGTCATCTGGCCAGTTGTGCAAATCCAATAATCATGAAGTCATACCACTCTCCCTTCTAGTGCATCCAACATCACCAAAAGTTGCTAATTTTATATTTAATATTTCTCAAGTTTCTTTATATAACTGCTATCCTAGTCAATGCTACCAAATAGAATGCTTCAGGCATATACTAACTGGCCTAGCCATAACCAACACTTTGTCCTTCCTAAGAAGAAAAGATTTGAAAGTCTGATCACATCCCTCTTATCCTACTGCTATACTACCACCATCCAGTGGTTTCTTATTGTGGTGGCATAAAGATCAAAGCCCTTAACATAGCCTACAAGGCCCAGAGTGATCTCACTCTGATCTCACCCCCATCTTATACCTTGTACTCTTTTGGTCTCTGCTCAACTTTCACTGACCTACTTTTAGAAAATAATACTCCCTGTGATTCTTTTCACCACATCACCTTTCAACCTAATCAATATCTTTGGATTCAGTAGTTAAAGAATCATGGTCATTTGGAGGAGACATGTTGCCTTGCTTTTTCAAGTTTCTTGTGTTTCTAATTTGTGATTTGTGCATCTGTAGGAGTGGATATCTCTTGTCATTTTATTTATGGGTCTTCTTAGTGAGCAGATTTCTCTTGAGATCTCAATCCCCAGTGCCACAACCAGAGGAAAAGGCAAATAACATTTAGGGTGAGGTCTCCAATTCCCCACCCTCTCTGGGGAACCACAGCTGGAGATGTGTCCTGCTCACTCCTTCTCACTGCTCAGCTCCATTATGCATTCTGAGACCATCCTATAATATCGTCTGTGGTTCCTGAGCTTTTCCAGTCTTTCTCTTTTTGGAATAGAGTCCACTCTTTCCTTTTCTGACTCCTCTCTTTTACTACATCATATAGAGTATGCCTCTAACCACTCACCTTACACCAGAACTCCCATTTCACCACAGTATCTTTAAAAATGCTCCTCTCTTGGTATAAAAGACTCATTTCCACATTTTCCTAATTAATGACCACTATTCTCTGGACCCCATCTCAAGCATAGTCCCCTTCCAGAAGCCTTCCCTTATCACCTGAACAAGGCCTAATAGATTCTCCTAATGCCATGTAACTTGCCTTTATAATATCTATCACAAGTGTAAATTTAAATGGTTATAATTATCTGACAATCTGATGATTATACTGTGGGCTATAAGTTCTACATCTGATTTGGTCACTGCTATATCCCTAGCACCTAGCACTGCACCTAACATATAGAAAGTTCTCTAAAATATTTGTTGAATAAATGTTGAATGACTGCAATTGGTAAGAAAAGAATCAGAAATGGTGAATGATAAAAAACCTTTTCATTGACCAAATTGTAGGCTTGCCTAAGCTTGCGACTTGATGGGGAAGTGGGGGAAGCCAGGCATATGTGTGAAAGGCACAGATATAAAATAAGTCAGTACAACAGAAAACTTGAACTGATTGGCACTTGGTTAGGGAGCAGACCAAAATCATTGGGTGACTTGAGACAAAGCAGTAATCTGATGACAAGCAAATTATAATCCACATGACAACCAGTATGAGTCAGGAGCCCAAGAAGGACTCTAACAAGACTTCTGTCTGGTAGAAACATTTGAGATGAAGACATAGATAATTGACTAAATGTGAAGTTGTCGAACTGGGTTAGTAAAAAGCCAGACAGAACACCAAGAGGAGACACTGCTGGTAAAGGAAGATGAGAAACAGCAGAAAAGAATAAAGGAGGAGGAGTTGACTCTTCATTTATACTTACTATGTTCCAGGTATGTTCCTCCTAAATGCTTTAACACACTATTTCATTTTAATTCTCAAAATAATCCAGTAAGTTAACCAAGATTCTTATCCATTTATAAAATTATCCAATTTTACAAATGAAAAAACTAAGACTTGTGAAAGGTCAGTAAATTTGAACCATGCTCCATACTTTTAACTACTATATTATACTATTTCTTTATGAGATTTGGGATCACAAAGGTGTATTAATGCAGTTGGTTCTTGTCTTAGTTACAAAATGAGATCAAAAAAGGCACAAATCAGTGAGAATCAAAGAGGGGACATTTTTGTTTGTTTGTTGTTTGTTTGTTTGTTTTGGTGGTACCAGGGTGCTGAACTCAGGGCCTCATGCATACTTTGTAAGCACTCTACCACTGTGCTGCAACCCCAGCACATTTTTTATTTTTCATCTTGAGACATTATTCAGGCTGCCTCTGACCTGGAACCTGTGATCCTACTGTCTCCACCTCCCAAGTCTCTGGGATTACAGTCATGTACCACCACATCTGGCAGAGGAAGCTTTCTACAAAATGGAATCAGATGTCCTGAAATAAATCGACACATGACATTATTTAATGCCACATTATTTAATGAGCAGTATGTCATAGTTGTTAACATATGGAATCAGATGAATATGTTTTCAAATAATGGCTCTGCCATAACCTAGCTGTGTGACTGCTATTTAAATTCCCTGACATTTGGTTTCTGCTTTTACTGAGAATATTAATACCTAGCTCATATAATTATTTAAAGGTTAAATAAGATAATGTATTTGTAAGTCCTTAGTACAGAACTAAATAACTTTGCACCCAATAATTAATCATAATGGAGATTTTATAGAACTGAGATATTATAGTTGAAGGAAGGGGAATACGGAACTTTTTTGTGTTGTTATATCTATGGACCAAATGGTTCATTACCACTGACTTGACAGACACATATATGTGCATGGATAACCTTCTTATTAGCTAAATGTCTCCTCTGGGAAGAGTAAAAACCTCCTAATGAAGGCTGTTGAGTGAGGATGATAACTCTGAAGATACATTTTGCCCTAAGAAATGCTGACAGCTAAAGTGATCTCAACTTATGTGCCACTCACAATTCTCCAAGCAGCTTTAGAATTGGCTTTAGAAGTATTTCCAAGAGTCAAAAGCTTTAATGCTTCTATTTCCAGTGCATATCTTGCAGAAGACCCATAAGAGTTGCTCTTCCATAAAGTACTGAATCTAGTTTTGTAAGATTACTTATAGCATCTGAAAAAAAATCTAAAGTACTTGAGGATTTAGGGACCAATTCAACAATGACATTGCAATATTTGACTTTAAAGATCTAGTTAATAAGGATGTGAAAAACATTCATTCATAAATCCTTTGATAGAGTAACATAATATATTTTTGGAGGGCAATTTGAAAGTCTGGAAAAAAATTAATGCACATTCCCTATGATCCAGGAAACCACCTTCTAAGAACCTATTCTATGGAAGAGTTTGCAAAACATGAAAAGACCTAAGTAAAAAGATGTTCTTGGAAATATTGCAATACATGTCCATCAATAAAGATGTAGTTTTATAAATTATAGTATCTCCATTCAATAGATGTTGGGCTAATAACAATAAGAAAGATATATTTATGGACCTAAAAATATTATGTTAAGTTTAAAATGTTGTAGAATATAAAATATATAATATAATCTATTTTTAAATATGTGCCATACATGTTTGCATATACATATTTTATATAATATTAATATTTATGTAACATTAATATGTATGTGTATGTGATCTTTCAGTATACTATTATTAATAATAGTTGCTTCTGAAATAATGATATTATCATAAGGCTTAAGGAAATGGAGCAGGGCCACCCTACTTAAACTTTTCATTGTATCATTTTTGGTATTGGTTAAGTTTTTAGCAACAAACTTATAACTTTTGTTACCATAATTAATTATTTCTTGAAAACTATGAATGATAAGCAAAATCTACTACAATTGTCTTAATCCTTTTTGGCTGCTATAATAAGTTACCTTGGACTCAGTAACTTATAAACAACAGAAATATATTGCCCACAGTTCTGGAGGCTGGGAAGTCTTAAGATCAAGATGTCAACAGATTCAGTGCCTGGTGATAGGCCAGCTCTTCTTCAATGTTAGCCCCTGTTGCTGTGCTCCCATATAGCAGAAAAGACAAGAAATCTTTCAATTTTTTTAAATAATGATGCTAATCCAAAAAATCATATATTTATACCACTGCACAGGGTATTAGGTTTGAACACATGAACTCAGGGAGAGGAATACAAATATGCAGGCCATAGTAGTAATGTATCTTAAAGTCTTCTTTCCTCTCACATCCATTTTGTTACTCCATGGCTCCTTCATTGATCTCTCCCCCACATTTCTGGGAAAACTTGAAGCTCTTTCTGCTCTACCATGAGTGACCAGAATGCCTTTTGCCTTGCCTAAACTATATCCTTGATTCTCCTGTTTTGTCTACCTTTTCCTTTTTCTCCAATTGTGCATCACTAATCCAGACGAACTAGGCTGTCAATACAGAACACTGCTCCAAGGGAATGAAAAGAGAAGACATTCTATATCATCTTCTTGGTAAAACAAATGCAAATTTATCTTTACTGAACAGGAGAAAAGAGTAAAGACACTAAGACAATATTAAATATTGTCTCATCATTTGCCTTTCAATAGCTCCCCCACCTCCAGTTTGAGTTGCATGAAAATAGGAAATATGACCCCACTATTATATTGCCGGGCTGGGATTTGGCTCAGTGGGTAGAGCGCTGCGCTGCAGTCTCTGAGGTCCTGAGTTCAATTCCCAGCACCGCAAAAATGGGAGAAGGACCTGGCAATCCACTCCCAAGGCAATCCCGAAATAGTCAGCCATTGAAAACCCTATGAGGGTCGCTATGAGTTGGATACCGACTCGACGGCACCTAACAACAACAACATTATATTGCCAGAACCTGACACACACCTGACACATAGTAGTGAGAGGAGATGCTAGGCAAGAAGAATGGGAATAATGGGTCCTCTGCAGCCATCTGCTTCCCAGGCACCATTTGAGACATGAATATCAATGTGAACTTCCTCTGAGACAAATGACTTGATCTGGTGGCCAGTACCTCCTTGGTAGATAATATCCTTATAAACAGCAGGATTGCTGGTAGATAATGCCCTCCTATAAATGGCCTGGTCTATAACCAGTGATGCCTTTAGAAGTGATCTGGTCTATGGGCAGTAATATCCTTTCCATAGAAAAATGAGTGCCTGGGATAAAAAGAGAGGATTCTTCTTTGAGGCAAATCCTCCACATACTGTACACAATAAAGAGGAAAACCTGTTTTACAACCTAAGAAGGCCGCCTAAGCCAAAAGGAATGAGATCTGACTCACCTAAAGAGAAGATCAAAAAAAGGGAAGAATTATCTCTCCCCTTAATGAGATATGGACTTTGAAGACCCCAAAAGTACCACCTCCCAATGCAGTTGACCTCAGTTGCACACAGTTATCAGTAGCTGTCTGCAGCTGTTCACAATTCTCTGGAGGTTTTTGTAGATGTTTGGAGTCATCAACAGCCTCCTTGCTGGACGTACATGCTTCCTGGCCTCTCACTCAGAAGTGTAAATGCAGCTGTTCATGGCCCCTTGCTTCTGGACCTGTCTACTTTCTGATTTCTGTCTCAAAAAGCTATTTTTCTCCCTCCCTCTCTCTTTCCATTTCCCTTCTCCCCACAGCAACCTAAGTCCCAAGCTTTTTTGCTCTGGAACTTACGGCACTTTTTACTTTTCCAACTCTAGACAAATTATCCTTGAAGTTCCTTTCTGGATCCTTTCTAAATTATTTTATCAATGTGACCAAGAACCAAAAGGGGCAGCCAGCTGCCTGACAATAGGTGCTTGATTATGTTTGTTGAGTATTGCATTTGAACAAGTTATGACCTCAAGCCACTGAGGCTCTTTTAGGGGGGCTTATGATTGGTGATATTAAGTAAATCCTTAATAACACATGTTCTGCTGTCTCACTTTTACCTGAGAGGCAATAGCAGCTTTAAACAACCAGTAACTAAGGACTTACTTCTACAAAGCCTTGCATGCTAATACAGGCTATCAGCCAAGAAACCCAGCAGAGCTGTGCTTAGCAACCAGTCCCTTTGCTATCTATTTTGGTTAGCTATGTCAAAAGTTATTCTAACCTCATTCAATCAATGGCTTTGTGTTGTGAAAGAAAGATACTGCAAAGAGATGAGAAAACAGAATCAAAGATATGTATGTTCAACACCTCTAAAGGCTGTTCCAAAATGCCTCTCTTCATTCCCAGTGCAGCTGGGGCTACACTGCACACTTGTTTACAACCCATTTGGGAAGAATCTGTTAAGCAGAAGGAAGGTGTCTTTGACCTTCATCTCCATGGAAAGAGAAATACAGAACAGCTGTCTGTTTACCATTCTGACCTCATTTCCATGATGTTGAACCATTCATTTGGGAAACATGAAAAACAGGGTTGATTCTTTTTTTTCCTCTAAGACATTCTTGAAGACACTTGGCCTTTGGTGAGTTAAAGGATAATTAAAATTTTATGGTCATAAATGTTTGTTGGGTGAAAAAAGAAAAATGTTCAGCTTACAAGATATAAACAAAGGACTGCACAATCTATATATTTTTTTCTTTCTGTTCTATTACTTCTATATAGTATTTTGTTAATAATTTCCAGAAAGAATCTCCTGAATGCAAACATGTTAACTTCAAAACAAACAAATAAACAAACAAAAAACCCTAAAGCTCAAGTTAAGATCTGACCAAGAACAGTGCATCCATATTTCCTGTGTTAGTCCGCTACACCTTGAAGGCTCAAGGAGTCTAGACAAAACTGATCAAATTACATCCCCCACACAACCTCTGAGGAGGAGCTTTATTTTTTCACATGGCCTATAAATCCCAACAAAAATTCAAAGAAACTCTGCTGTTTTCATTCAATAAATTGTCTTAGGTATCAAGTCAGTCTTGCCCTCAAACTAAGTGTCTGGTGCTGTTTTAACTGTTAGGAAGCACAGAAATCACTGAGTCTGTGTCCCTCATTTACAGAGAAGGAAAATTAGGCCTAAAGAGAGGGACAGAGTTACTTGAGGTGACCACTGGTGTCACAGTAGAAAGAAAAACTAAAAGTGACTCCCTGCTCTGCACATAGCTTCTTAGTCTTGATTTGAATTGAAACACTGATCAACAAAATGAAATTCCAATTCAATTCACTTCTATTAATGCCTCTTATTGCCCTAGAATTGAGCTAGACTTCTGTGAGAGGCACCCAAAAAAGTATAGGTCTCAGCAACTGCCCTCAAGGAGCCAATTTCAGACACAAAACTTATGCGTGGCTGAGGGGCAAATAGAAATGACTGTTATGGGTGCAGGTTTTCTTTTTAGGATAATGAATGTGTTCAGGCACAACCTTACAAAGAGAAATATCATATGTTCTCAATCATATGTGGGAGCTGAATCTTCCTTAAAGGAAGAAAAACTCCTATACATAAGTTGATATATAAAAATTGCACAATTAAACTTAGCAAAGAAGGGATAATATAAAGAGTAGAAAGGAGGGAGGGAATTAGCAAAGGGAAGTGAATATTGTGAAAGGTGGCATGGGGAGGAGAATCAAGACAGAGGGATAAAGTGGAAAAGGATAATCTCCATGCAAACAATGCAACTTCATGAGTACATTGGAAAAATAGGGGAATAGAACCCAAATCGGCATATGAGTTTTACTACATATTACTCAAAAGTTTCCATTAACCTTGTAATTGATAAAAGTATAACCAAAAGAGATGTAATAGTTGCATAATGGAAGAAGCCAATGCTGTATTACTCTGTACCCCACTATCATTTACCAATAAAGGGAAAATAAATGAAGGTGCTCAGGAATTAGATAGTAGTAATGATTGTATATGGGTGGGATTTAGCTCAGTTGGTAGAGCCCCGTTCTGCAGTCTCTGAGGTCCCAGGTTCGATTCCCGGTACCGCAAAAATGGGAGAAGGACATAGCACTCCACTCTCGAGGCAATCCTGAAACAGTCAGCCATTGAAAACCCTTTGAGGGTTGCTATGAGTCAGATGCAACTCAACAGCATGTAACAACAATAACAGCAGTGTAAACTTGCAAATGTACTAACAAACACTGAATCGTATTCAAATTTTATAGCATATGTATTTGAATTAGGCAGTTTCCATTACTGTTATAAATACCATTACTGTTATAAATATCTGAGATAATCAATTTATAAAGAGGAAAATTTTATTTTGGCTCACAGTTTTAAGGATTCGGTCAATGATCAATTGGCCCCATTGCTTTTGGGCTCATGGGCAAGCAGCACATCACAATGGCAGCATGGGGTGAAACAAAGCTTGTGAACCTCATAGCCCAGACATGAAAAGAGAAAGAGAAAGAGACTGGTGACCCATTCTCATCAAGAGCATGCTCCCATCAGTAGGCCCCACCTTGTAAAAGTTCCCACCACCATCCAATTGCTCCAAGTTGAGGACCAAGCCCATAACACATGAGCCCCTGGGCAGACGTTCCACATCCACACTGTAGCAGAATTATGTTGTTGTCAGATGCCGTCTAGTCATGTTCAACTCATAGTGACTCCATGTACAACAGAACAAAACACTCCCCAACACTGTGCCATGTTCAGCACTATTGTCAGTGTTTCTCTGCTATTCATAGGGTTTCCAATGGCTGACTATTTTGGGAACAGGCTGCTGGGTCCTTCTCCCAAATCTACAGCATTCCCCCCCAAGTACTAACTAGGCCTAACCCTGCTTAGCTTCTGAGACGAGATGGAATCAGATGTCAGAGTGATGTGGCTGTAGCCATAACAGACTTATACCTAATTTTAAAAAAGTTATGCACTCTGAGTAATTAATAATGTTCAGATAAAAGATGGCTTATGGTACTAAACAGAAAATTTTTTTAAAATGACTAATAGATGCCAAATATTCATGGAAAAGTAGAAACTTAAAGACATGATATTTTGGTTAGTGGGAAATAATAGGAACAAAGGCAAGTATGTAAATAAATATAGTAGCAATACTTTGAGAACTCAGATGGGTTATGTTAAAGGGTTATCTTTACATTCTCTGTGGGAAAAGGTATTACAATAGAGAACACATGGTCAGTTGGGGTTGTTTCTGGGTTTTGCTTATTTGTTTGTTTGTTTTTAAGCATTTTCAAGTTCTATTAAAACTAAATTATGCCAGATACAATGGCACACACTAATCCCAGTGACTTGGAGGCAGAAGCAGGAGGATCACAAGTTTGATGTGAGAGGGCAGTCTAGGTAACTTGGTGAGACCCTGTCCCAAAAAAATAAAAATAGGGAGGACTGTGGGATACAGTTCAGTCGTAGAATGCTAGAAAAGTATGTGTTAGATCCTGGGATCAACCCTCTAGTAAAAATAAAAATAAAGATAAATAAAAATAGAAAATAGAAAAATAAAAATAAGAACCTAAATTGCTACAGTTTGGATCTAGGATGTTCCCCAGAGGCCCACATGTTAAAGGCTCTGTTCCTGGCCTGTGCCACTGTTGAGAGGTGGCAGACTCTTGGAATGGAGGGATTTACTGGGAGGTCTTAAGTCATTGAGGGTGTTTCCTGGAAAAGGATTGTGGGACCCTGCTCTCTTTCCTTCCTTCTCTTTACTTCTCAGCTCCCATGAGATGTGCAGCTGGCTCCACCATACACTCCCTCCCCATCATGACATGTTTCCCCGCAACAGGCCCTAACAACAGTGCCAGCCAACCATGGACTGGAACTTCCAAAACTGTGAGCTAAAATAAACTTTTTCACTTTATCAGCTGACTAACACAGATACTAGTTACACTAACATAATGCTAACTAACATAAAATAACTCCAGAACAGAGCTGAATAAGGCAATTGTAATTATTTTCTATCAATTCAGTATGAAAAGTAAAAGCGAAAAATCTATTTTTGGCTCTAGGTACTTTGCCATCCACGAAGCCAATAGGAGCACCAATGCAAGACATTTGAAATGCTCACAAAGTTTTACGAATCTTGAAAAAGAAATATTAGAGATAGTCTAAGTGCATGCTAAGTTTAGATACACAGAGAAAAATGGAAGGGTAAGTTCAGTTATTATACCATAAATTTATAACATGTAACATACAATCCTGGTATTTTAAGCCACATTTTTGGAAGTGGAGTCAATGACTAATTTCAACTAGAAAGGGGTTTCAGTTGAATCCATTATAGTATTCAGGGAATTGTTAAAGCTCCAAAAGCATTCATAGACCTGCCCCATTCCAATATTCAGAATCTAATCTGTGTTTCTGCATTTTCCTTTTTTCTTTTTAATTGTTCATGCTATTTTACTCATGATTTCCACTTTTATAAATTCAACACAGGATTCATTCTTCCATTTTCATATGGGAAGCCACACCTTCCCTGGACTTAGTTTATGTGGTTCAGAATGACTCTAGGGCTGAGCAAGCAATCTAGGTGGGGCCAATGACTTTATTTCCTACCCTCTGGCAATAGTTCAGTTGTGAGCATATGCCCCGTGTCAGCATGCAATTCTGGAGTTTTTGATAACACTATCTTGAAAGTGCCCCACACGTCTGACAGTTTGCCGCACTGTGGGGGCTTACGTATTGCGATGAGGCTGAGAGCCCTGCC
Organism: Pedetes capensis; assembly: GCA_007922755.1. Classification (NCBI taxonomy): domain Eukaryota; kingdom Metazoa; phylum Chordata; class Mammalia; order Rodentia; family Pedetidae; genus Pedetes; species Pedetes capensis. The sequence continues at coordinate 94,633 of VMDO01006889.1, forward strand.
ACTGTAACCTCAGACATGAGCAAGGTTACCCATGGTGGACAGGTTTTCAGCTAAGCTTCCAGACTAAGACAGACTAGGGAGTAGGACCTGGCAAGCCACTCCCAAAACAACTAGCCATTGAAAGCCCTCTGAATGGCAAAGAGACACTGTCAGATATAGTGCCTGAAAATGAGGCCCCCAGATTGGAAGGCACTCAAAAGACTACTGGGGAAGAGTTGCCTCCTCAAAGTAGAGTCTACCGCGATGAAGGAAATGGAGTAAAACCCCAATGTGCTCAACTTGCTGATGTGGCACAACTCAAAATGAAGAGAAACAACTGTAAACATCCATTAAAAATTGGAACGTGGAATGTACGCACTATGAATCTAGGAAAATTAGAAATTGTTAAAAGAGAAATGGAGTGCATAAACATTGACATTCTAGGCATCAGTGAGCTAAAATGGACTGGCATAGGCCATTTTGAGTCAGACAATCATATGGTCTACTATGCTGGGAATGATAAACTAAGGAGAAATGGGGTTGCATTCATCATCAAAAAAGACATTTCAAGATCTGTCATGAAATACAATGTTGTCAGTGATAGATTAATATCCATACGCCTACAAGGAAGGCCAGTATATATGACTATGATTCAAATTTATGCACCCACCACTAAGGCCAATAATGAAGAAAGGGAAGACTTCTACCAGCTTCTGCAATCTGAAATAGATCAAACATGCAATCAAGACATACTGATAATCACTGGTGACTGGAACGCAAAGGTTGGAAACAAAGAAGAAGGCCCAGTAGTTGGAAAATATGGTCTTGGTGACAGAAATGAAGCTGGAGATCACATGACAGAATTTTGTCAGACCAATGACCTTTTCATTGCAAATACATTTTTTCAACATCATAAACGGAGACTATACACATGGACTTCACCAGACGGAACATACAGGAATCAAATTGACTACATATGTGGAAAGAGACGATGGAAAAGCTCTGTACAAAATGTCAAAACAAGATGAGGTGTGGACTGTGGATCAGACCATCAACTTCTCATATGCAAGTTCAAACTGAAGCTGAAGAAAATTAGAACAAGTATAGGAGAGCCACAGTATGACGTTGAGTATATCCCACCTGAGTTCAGAGACCACCTCAAAAATAGGTTTATGCATTAGACAGAAATGACAGGAAACCAGAAGAGTTGTGGCATGACATAAAAGATATCATTCAAGAAGGAAGCAAAGAGTTCTTAAAAAGACAAGAAAAAAAGAAAAGACCAAATTGCATGTCAAAAGAGACACTGGACCTTGCCCTTGAACGTCAAGCAGCTAAAGCAAAAGGAAGACATGAGGAAGTTAAGGAACTAAACAGAAGATTT